>BGNK01002619.1:52809-96200 GCA_003297005.1 Symbiodinium sp. clade A Y106
TTGAGGTAGAAGGTTTAATCTATAAAAATTTATACCCGTGAAACATGTTTACTTAAATTGATTTTTTCCAACGTAACGTATCAGTGTGTCAGTGTGCAAATCTTGCACCCTGACACACTGATACGTTAACTGGATTTTTTCCACGTATCGGTTCGTGTGGCTTAGACCAAGACCTTGTTTGATTGAGAAAACTATGAAATCACTGGTAGTTACGGTGTTTCTGCGTATGGGAAACACAATGTTATGTGGTCGGTTGTTTATAAACGCGTGGCCTTGTTTATAAACAAAAGAGTTGTCCATAAACACAGGGCTTACTTCTGTGGAATATGCTGCATAGCTGCGTATGCCTGTCTTCCCGTGTAAATACAAGTGTTGTTACTACAAGATTGCCACCTTTATAATATTATAACCTTAGAGGACCAGAGGGATATGAAGGGATTGATTGTATATCAAACCAAAAAAATTTCTGATACAGATACTTGCGGACATGGAGGCCATGCAAGATCATGCAAAGGCCTGGACCACAAGGGTTCGTAGAGCTTTATCATTCCCCGAGCGAGGCTTCAGCGGCAACGACCCCATAAAACCAGATGTCCGGATTCAGAATTCATATTGATCCAGATGCTCGCTATTTTGGAGTGTAGACTGTGGGTAACCAAAGCAAAAGTACCTATAGCAGCCAGCAGGACATGAACATGCACAAACAGGATTTGAGTCATCTTCGACAAGTAGCAAACTTGTTAACCACAGGCTGCTTTTCATTAGTGCTTGGCTCCTTGACAGTCACACATGCTAATAGATATATTGAACTCACTCATACTTGTTGACATGCAATAACAAATCTAAAACACTGACTTAAACACTTATTTCGATTCCTGTGCACTTTGCCAGATAAGTACGCTAATTCAATACGTACAGGTTCTCCAACAACCGAACACTGCATGCCAAAGCAGATGATGCGTTAGTTCTGGCGTTGGGTGGATTGGCTTGATAGCATGAAGAGTCTTGCCGGGATAAGATATACGGCTCCGTGTCGGACGTGTCGAATCTATGTGGCCTACCCCAAGACTTGGTTTGATAAAGTACAGAATACACGGTATTTACTGTGTTTCCTGCCCGTGATAGTTGTTGTGGGAAGAACTTTGAATACGTAGCCACTCAATGCCGCGGTGTCGTACCTGTTGACGTCTGACTATACACAGGCCAAACCTGACTTTGAATACATTACTCAAGAATAGAAGTGTACGGGACTTTGTGGCGTGTACCGTTTCAAATGCTTGTAGTTGTTAGAATGTAGATATGATACAAAAAGTGGGTCTGCAAAAACCCAGGCCCCACAACAACCTGCTCTCTCTCTCTCTCTATATATATATATGAGCATTGATCTAAAGGTCCTTGTGTTGGCATTTATATAAAATGGTTTTAACATGTGTCCGCGAAAGATCCGCGATGGGTCCGCGAAAGGAAAGTAAAAAACCGCGAAAGNGAGCATTGATCTAAAGGTCCTTGTGTTGGCATTTATATAAAATGGTTTTAACATGTGTCCGCGAAAGATCCGCGATGGGTCCGCGAAAGGAAAGTAAAAAACCGCGAAAGTTGTTGCGTGATAGATTTGGGCCGTATAAAACTTGTGCGGTATATGCTGTACCAGTCCGTAGGCATACAGGTCGCAAACTCGCTGTCCCGCCATGCCGCAATATAATTACTCCAAGCCAAATCGCCCGGCTGCCGGTCCACAAGTTGTGGGAGGTGGCGGGGATGGTCGTGCCTTTCATTTAGGGCCTCTGCGCTTCAAGGATAGGTCTTTCTGATGTGCACGCAGCATCAACGTCAGAAGGTATCATTTTTGTGAAATCATAGTAGGTTTAGCGCGAAAGATCCGATAAAGTTGCGGGAAAGACGCCGCGAAAGAAGCAGTCGTTTGAAGGCCATGGCACACGCCATGGCCCACGACTTGGAGTCGGCTTTTGCAGCCTGGCTACTGCTACTGCTCCTGCTCCTGCTCCTGCTACTGAGCTGCTACTGCTGCTGCCATTGCTACTCCAACTGCTACTCCTACTACTCCTACTACTGCTGCTCCTACTAGTCCTACTACTACTACTACTACTACTACTACTGCTACTACTACTACTACTACTACAAGTACTACCACCTCAAACATGTTGCGCGAAAGTGAGGGCGAAAGTCCCGCGAAAGGAAAGTAATAATCCGCGAAGAAACCATTTCCAGACACAATAATATTGATCAACGCTCATTTATATACTAGCTAGTTCGAGGTTGCGGGTCCAAGGTCCGCAGAAAGTGCAAGGTTGCCTCGACCTTCTTCAAGGCGATGTGAAGAGTTACTCATAGGGACCCTTAGGGGGGTAGGGGACTATATTTCCTTAAATAGGCCTGATTCTGTCGTTATTATGGGCATTAAGGCCCCCTACCCCCCTAAGGGTCCCTATGAGTCACAGAATCTCCTAAAATTCTTGCCGCTTCCCCGGCCACCTTTTTGCCGTTGACCAGCAGCAGCCGCACGAAATCCTAAGCCCCAAACCCCAAAACGCTCATAATTTAAGAAATGTCCCTGAGAGGTTGATCAGGGTTTCCGTTGGTGCTTCAAGGAAGGTCCTTAGATCAAACTAAAGCTTAAATCCTTTTACATATGGTAACATGCATCTCCAAAACATGTCAAGTCCTGCACCCCACGTCGCAGCGCGAATACCTGATCCCTAAACCTACCTTTGGTCGGTAGGGAATGGAAGAATGGTAGAAATAGTAGTTAAAATTGTACCCCATTCCTCCATTCCCTACTAACCACAGGTAGGTAAACCCTGTGAGCGATGAGCCCCGACTAAACCCAAATCCCTAACGCAGCTGAACCTTGAAATGTGAGCCTGCACCCCAAAGCCTAAACCTGAAACCCTCGGCCCAAGTCGCAAAACCCACAAGTTGGAGAAGATCCGAAACTCTGAGGACCCACCTGAACCCCAAAGAACCGACCCTTAAGCACTTCCATAAGGAAACCGTGATAAGGAACCCTCGGCAAGTAGGTTTATATGGTCTACCCCCGAAGGGGTTGGGGGATTTCTCCCACGCCGAGGTGCCCTTCCTCCCGATGTCTCCAGCTCTGGAGGGAATCCCAGGCACAAGAACCAAGGGTGAGGCTCTGGGGTTTAGTAGGGTTTAGGGTCTTCGAGTTTTTCATTGCGTTGGCAGAAGTTTAGTGGGGTTTATAGGGTTTGGGGCCGTTTCTCTTCCTCTTGCTCCTTGTTTCTGAACCATTTGTTCCTCTGGGTTTGCTTATCCTTTCATCCTTGTTCTTATCGTTTGCCTCATTCTCGTTTCGCTTCCCATGACGTTTTGTTTGTTATTCTCTTCTTCCTCCTCCCTGTCTTTCGTCGTCTCTACATTTTTCAGGGCTGTTTGAAAATCCTAAACCCTAAACCCTAAACCCTAAACCGAGCATTGTTTTTTTTGGGTTTAAGGTGTGCGGGTTAGCGCTTCAGGGTTCCATATTGGGCGCTTAGGGCTGCGTGGTTGTAGGGTTCATGAGATGGGGCCTTGAGATTTGAGAGTTTAGGGTAGGGCTTAGTTTCAGGATGTAGTTTGAGTCGCATCGTAGCTGAGCGTGAATCCTTTCAATTTTCGGCGTTATGTATGCATGCCATTGCGAAGCTCAGAGTGGCATCTACTGCTAGAGTTAGTGCTTCTTGGTCAATGTCCGGGCTTTTTGCTTCTTATGGGTTTGGCTTCCTGGTAGAAGGGATCCTTTTTGCTGCGTTGCGCTTATAACTTGGATGGTGCAAAGGTTTTGAGCGAAAAGTTTCCGAGTCCTAAAAACCTTAAACCCTAAACTTCAACGGTTTGGGCTTTCGGGTTGTTCCGGGCCCGGAAACCCTAAACGGTAAGCCCTACTCCTAAACCCTAAAACCCTAAATCTTAGATCGTAAACCCTACACCTTACATAAGCCTGAACCTGACATCCTCAGAGAGACAGCCCCGAAAAGGCCGAGAATCCTCAATAAACCCTAAGCCATGGGAGCCCTCAACTCAGCGGCCTCCCAAGCTTCAAGCCCGAAGATCAGGTAAGAAATTCCGAAACCCCTGATACCCACGGTGGAAAACCCCCTGCAGGAAGCCCCGCACCCTACATCCTTACGCCCTAGAACTTCCCCTCGCCCCCCCCCCTTCCCCCCCAAGAGCTAGAACCCCAAAGCCCTGGACCCTCAACTCTAAGCCCCCGCAGCACTATCCCTGAACACAGCCCCCCCCAAGGGCTCTAAACATCCATAAACCCCTAAGCCCGAAGCCTTAAATACACACCCCCCGTGAAGGCGAGGAGGAGGGCTTCGACCCCATGGGCTTCTCCCTGGCCTTCGAGATCGGCTGGCTCCGCGAGGCGGACAGAGCCGAACGCATCACAAAAAGGAGACATCGAGTTTATTTATGGGGGCTTGGGTTTCCCTTAAAGCTTCTTTGAGGGCTGCTGTAAGCCTTTTTGTAGGGGTCTTACTAAGTTGTGTATCCAAGTATGGGGGCTTTGCAAGGTTTGTGCAAGGGTGGCTCTTTTTTGGGGGGTTTAGGGTTTCTTTTGTCGGCAGAGTCCGATCCACGTATAAAGTCTTACGCCCTTAGGCAAGATTCGTTGTTGATCTGCGTCGGTTCATGACGGTTCAATGTTGCTTGGTGACCACGTCTGAGCAAGTTTCTATGTCTTGCCTGTTCGAGCTGCATGTTTCATGCGGCCTCGGATGGGCCTTTTGGCTGTCAAGGAGTCTGGCGCCGCCACGATTCCTTTCAGCTACATGTAGATGTCTTGTGTGCAGTGTGCCTGTCAGGGTTTCTTTTCAACAGTGTTTCATACGGGGTTTATAAGGGTTTCAGAAGGGGCCAGCCCCAAGATTTCGGTGTCCTATAACATGCTACCACCCAAGCTTAGTCCTATCACCCAAAGCCCTAAGCATGCAGGAATATGGAATCCCGATTACAATCCTCATTTTAAAAGGGTGTTTTATTCAAATCAGGGGTCTACAGTAATCAGTAAGCCGACTGAAACAGAAAGTTTTCGGAACCGAGCAAGAAGTAAGGTTTCAGGGTTAGGGTAGAGGGCGGCCCTTGACAGAACCCTTACACACAACTTCTTAAATTCAAAGAACCCTAACCTGAGCCGAAGTCCTAAACTCTAAACCCAAAGCCCTCTCCTAAACCCTAACCCTTGAATTCTATACCCCAAACAAGCCGAAGCCATTCAACCCGAAACCGCAAAGCCCGACACCAACAACATCGACGAAACCACCAACTGCGAATCCCCTAAACCTGAAACCGCGAAACCCGAAACCCCTTAAACCCGAAACCCAAAAATTCGAGGCCCGTCAGCCCGAAACTAAACCTCAAACCCGAAACCCCAAAACCCTTAAAGTCCCAGATCCCTAAAGTTCGCCTTAACACCTTCTGCAAACAATCCTGATGGGGGTCTACCTGGTGTCACACGCTCTGCTGCTGCTCAATAACACGTGGCGTGGCCCGTGAAACAGGTCTTAGAGCAACATACCTGGGTGTTTGGAAAGTGCCAACAATAACGAAATTTTTGAGGGGTGCACGTGCAAGTTAAACCCAACCAAGAGCGTGGGACACCCCAGCATGCCAAAAAATTCTCAATTAGGAAAGGAGGCACCCGGCCCAACAATGCCAGAAACCACAAAATTTGGAGGTGCTTGGACAAGCTCAACATCCTAGAAACCAAAAATTGCCAAATGTCCGGAGTTTGCAAAGGCCCAACATGGCAAGCGCTTCCAAATACGAGGAAAGTGTCGAAAAATCGAGAATTTGGAGGACAGTTGCAAAAGAAGTTACGTGCGAACCCTAATTAAACTGAAAACCCAGAACCTGAGCCTGGTCTAAACCCGAAGCCCCAAATTCCAAGCCCTTGATTTTAAGCCAGAATTCTGACCCTAAACCCTAAACCCTAAACCCTAAACCCCTAAACCCTAAACACCTCCACAGGCCGAGCTTAAGCATGGCCGCGTGGCGATGCTCGCAACAGTCGGATGGATCACCACGGACCTCGGCCTTTGGGAGCCGGAATTTAGAGTGCTTTCGGCTTTTTGCTGTTTCTTTCGGCTTTTTGCTGTTTCTTTCGGCTTTTTGCTGTTTCTTTTGGCTTTGCTTTTGTCAGTTGTCAGTTTTTTTCGCACCTCATGGGTTCTCCTCGGCGTTTCAGGCTTGAGTGTTTGGGCTTTTGTAAGGGTTTAAAAGGGACTTCGGGTTGAGCCGGGGCGAGAGTCTTTTGAAGTGCGGGTCTCTATCCCTAAACCCTAAACCCTATAACCCTAAACCCTATAAACCCTATAAACCCTATAAACCCTATAAACCCTATAAACCCTATAAACCCTATAAACCCTATAAACCCTATAACCCTAAACCCCAAACCCTATAAACCCTAAACCGAAGGTCCAGACAAGAGCACCGGCCACGAGCTAGGAGCCTCAACAGCTGTCCCCCGGAAGGCAAAGCCTCAAAGCAGTACTATATTTTTGGATTAGTTCTAATTGTGCTGATATATGTTCTTAAATAAATAGTATATTAGGGTACATTATATGCAAATGGCTTGTAGTAACTTGTAGTTGTTCTGTTATATGTTCTTCAGTAGAATATCAGGGTATATCATATAGCGCCAGAAGCCCTTCTCTGGACTGCCGGCGTTTCCCACGTTTCTATGCCTTCAGCACGAAGCCCTGAACCATACACGTCTCCGACTTTTGTATACTTGAAGAAAATGCTGTTCAACCTTTACGCCTTTGCTGGGATTTATTTTTTGATGAATTCCCAGAAAGATTTCCATGAATCCTGCCCAGATGCGTCCAACTCTTGCTGAGATTTCCGGGACTTGTCTTCAGGGTTTAGGGTCTACTGGGTGTTGCAGTCGTAGGCCAGCTTAAGACGATCTGTGAAGCATTTGTTCAATGTTGTGGGACCCATCGGGCGGGTGGGTGTTCTCGAAATGCTGTGAACAACAAACTTACTTCACGGACCAGAGCTGCTGAACCCTAGCCCTACACCCTGTACATCCCTGTGCTTAATCCTAAACCCTAAACCCTAAACCGTGTTAATCTTAAGATGAAGCCCGAAACCCTCGAGGCCTTAAGGAACCCGAAGCTTCACGGCAGCAGTTCCGAGGCCTCCGCGTCCCCGGCGATGCTTTCCAGGTCTCCACCATTGAGGCGACATCCTACCTTTGGTTAGTAGGGAATGGAAGAATGGTAGTAATAGTAGTTATAATTGTACCCCATTTCTCCATTCCCTTCTTCCATTCCCTACTAACCAAAGGTAGGACATGGCGGGTGCACAGGTTTGGGTTACGGGTGATCGGGGACTGTTTGGGTATATTTGGGTTTCGGGCCATCACGGGAGTAATGGGGTTTGGGGCCGTTGGGACTATTCCGGACAGTTCGGGATTATCAGGGTTTGGGGCTTACTGAGGGTAAGGGATCACGTAATGCTCAGCCTCAGGCAAACTTGCGCTGTAGTGCCATGAATCCCAAGCCCAAGCCAGCCCTAAGCCAAAATCCCTAAACCCTAAACCCTAAACCCTAAACCCCTAAACCCTAAACCCTAAACCCAATCCCCAAACCGTAGACACACACGCATACACACGAGCCTTGAGAGACAAGAATGATTGTCTTCAACGGTCCGTGCTGTCCAAACCCTGTCGGCCCTACCCCCCTGCACCCCCAGACCCATGAACCCCCAGACCCTAACTGGACACCTCTAAACCCACGCCGCTTAAAAGGCCCACGATGCTATGGTCAAGTTCGGAGGCATGCCACAGCCCCTCCGATGCAATAGGGACCTGCTAGACACTGCCGAGGGAAACACGACGTCGACGACAATCACCAACCTATGGTAGTGAGTGTAAACTTTTCCATGATCTTTCATGTGCACCACACCTAATCACCGTAGTTTTGGGTGCTTCACGTAGGGTAGAGTTAGAGGTTTGCCCACCAGCTCTTTGAACCCACGATCGATGTTGTGGATTTAAGCAGCCCTTTAGGGGTATGCTAATGGTGGAATGAGAAACCAAATAAGTATGAATTAAGGAACTTCTTTCCGATACCAGAATAAGGAAACCGTTCTATTTACAATAAATTCCTAGTATGGTAACTTAAGCAAAATCCCTTAGGTTAAGGTTTTCAGGCTCAGGGCTCGGGGGTGCTTTCTGCGGCAGAGTGGATTTCGGAGCTTAGCTGGTGCCGTTCTCTTACGAGCCTAGCTACTACCCTAAGCCACCCTGGCCTGCTTCGTAGTAGGGTTTCATCATACATACACCAAGAATGAGAATGAGCTTTGTAGGGGTGGCAAGCCTGTCGCCCAGAAGCCTGGACTTTAAAACAGAATTCAAACGTATTCTGAGCCCTAAAGCCCTCGACAATCGGTCCCAGATGCTGAAATTTGTTTGGGGCTGGGGTATTTTTAGGGTTTCGGGTTTGGGGTTTAATCCGAATTCGCGACCCCTTCTCATGCTTGACGGAGAATTGCCATTTTGCTCTCTGCCTTTTCAGAAGCATCCGCGGCGTGTCGTCAGGGCGTTTGACGGCATGCATGTCTTCAAGTGCATGAGCCTGACAAGATCAGGAAGAGGCGATGTTCTGGGGGGAGGCTCGCCGGATGCGAGACGGGAATGAGGAGCCGTAGATTGTCAAGACTGCAGAGGTGGAAGCGGCCGTCCGTCTTTGTCTGGGCTTCCACCACTGGCTTGCACGGCGGATCTTGTCCCTAGCCCCAAGCCCTCAACTCTGCAGCCCGTACCAAATACCCAGCAAGGCAGTTGCTTCAATGATTGCCACCACTATAGACTTTATGGTATACATGTATATATATATATATCACCGTTACTACCGTTACTTCCGTTCTTCGTGGTTGCTGTTTTTCTTCTTGCCCCACGTTCTCCGTGCTCCCAAGGATCCTCATCTGGTGCGGTCTCCTGGAGGCTGGATGCAAAGCCTTTCGGACGAGTCGGTGATCCTTTCAGTCATGCTGTCCCCCGAAGGAGAAAAGCAGAGTGCATGTGTGTGTATGTACAACAAATACACTCTATATATATGTATATATATATATACACACATACAATCATATATATATATATATAAGAGTAAGAGTATAACTTGAACAGATAAGTTAGATGGCCACGTACGAAGCCCTACAACCCTAGCTCCCCAGACTCCAAACCATAGGTTAAGGCTAAGGCTGGCGATCCCTGAGCAGGTTCTTGGTCTCTTCGCATACGTGAACATGCGCGAGGGCAAGACCGCGACTCGTCTAGATCCAAAGCTTGAAACCCCGATGGCCCCAATTCGCCAACTTCCCCAAAGCCTCAGCCCTTGCTGTTCTACTTACAAGTTTTTAGGGCTTAGGGTTTCGGGTTTAGGGTTTAGGGTTAAGGTTTAGGGGCTTCAGGGTGTTTAGGGGGTTTAGGGGGTTTAGGGCCTGCAATGCCTTGACTGCGTAAACCCCGACTCCCCGAAACCCCTCGAGCCCTGAAGCCTTAAACCCAAAAGTCTAAACCCTAGACCCTAATCATAATCCCCAAACTCCCTAAACCCCCTGAAGCCACAAAACCCCCTAAACACCCTGAACCCCTTAAACCATCCGAACCCCCTAAACCCCCACAACCTCCTCGAAGCCCCTAAGGCGCACCCGAAAGCCCCAGGACCGCAAGCCCGGGGACTTCGGCCTCCGCGGCTTCTACCCCAGCGACCCCAAGGGCCAGTACGAGATGCAGGCGGGCGGCGGGAGGCTTTCTCTCTTGAGACTTAAGTGGGTTCTTAATCAGTCATGTGGCGTGATGCTTTCTTGAGCATATACAAAATGCCATTTCTTTTTCACCGACGGCGTCTTCACGAGTGGGAGTTAGTGGGAGTGCGCCGATTATCAAGATGGGGGTTCTTTTTCGTTTTTCATACTCGGGTCTATCGGGATTTGTTGTATAAGGGTTCATATAAGGGTTCTATTGGGCTTCCATTGGGGTTCTATAAGGGTTCTGTGAGACTTCTATAAGGGTTCTATCAGGGTTCCATAAGGGTTCTATAAGGCTTTTAGACACGGTCTGAAAAGGGGGTCTTCTTGGGTTCTTATGGCGGCCTATAAGGCTAAAGAGAGTCCATAAAGGGTTTCAGGGTTCAAGGTTTTCGTAGCAGTCAGCTTTCGAGTTCAGGGTTTATAGAGTTTAGAGCTTAGGGTCAAGATTTTTACAAAAGATCAAAAAAAATTGGTTCAGGGTTTATAGAGTTTAGAGCCTAGTTTCGAGTTTAGGGTCAGGGTTCAGGGTTCCGGGTCTTTTTAGGTTTATGGGGTCCGGGACTTCAGTCCCTGGGTTCCTGCTAAGGGATTTTAATTTGGGAGTTTCCGAAAATTAGGGGTACCTTATTTGGGGTCCTTATAATAAGGATCCCTTATAGATCCCTTATAGGAGCCCTTATAGATCCCTATTCTGGTAACTTAAAATAATTTCCTTAGCAAGAACCCAGAGTTTGCTTTTCCTAATCCGAAGTCAGGTGAAAGAGCTGCGCAACGGACGACTGGCAATGCTGGCCTACTCAGGCCAGGAATGCTCCCAATGCTGGTAGGTAGGATTTAGGGTTTAGGGTTTAGGGTTTAGGGTTAAGGGTTTGGAGGGTCTAGGGTTTCGGGTAGGTGGATAAGGGAGAAATCTGCTACCCATGTTTCCGTCGGTCTCTGTGGTAAGGATTTCCTAGCGCTTGCAGAGGGTTACATGTACATGTACATGCATTTTTCTTAAAAGGCTTTGCCAGCTTCGTCTACGGTCCCCCCTAAACCCTAAACCCTAAACCCACGCAACTGGACCCAAGAAAGCACATCCGTGAGTTCTGTGCAGTTCGGAGTCCAAGGATTCCAAGGTTGATGCAGTTAATGCCACTTTTCTTGAAGGGCGTTTAATAAGTTTAATATCAGGATCCCTACTAATGTGGCTACTAGACGAAAATGCTGATACAGAGACTTACTATGCTAGACTATAATAGCTACTAGACGATAGTGCTGATACAGGCGACTGAGGATATGAACCAGGAGTCTGCAGCACTGGTCATCACAGAAGTTCCTACCAAATTGGGGTTGCCTGGGGCTTGGGGCCTGGGATCTCGAGCCGTTCATGGACGGGAAACATCGGGCACTAGGACAAGGACTGGACTCTGGTGTAGGGTTTACGGATTAGGGGCTTGCCCTAAGGGTGTGGGCTTAGGTTTTAGGGGTTTAGGGTTTAGGGTTTGGGGTTTGGGGTTTAGGGGATAGGGGATAGGGGTTCATTCGGAGGGAATGCCTCTCGGAGAGACGGCTTTCACATTGTAAGACCGTTGCAAAGTCTGAGTGCAATAAGAACAGCTGGTTTAGGGTTTAGGGTTTAGGGATAGAAGAAAAGGACAAGGAAGAAACAACTGCGAGAGTACGACGACACGATGAGAAAGAGTACAGAGAAGAAGTGCCACAGTCCTGTAAGCTCCTTCTGAGCCAGAGGAGTCGGTGCAAGATCTTCGGGTTGAGACCCCCTGTAACTGGGGAGTTCGGGATGCTGGGATTCCCTTTGCTGTACTCTTGAAGGTGTGCTCTTAAGGATTGGCTAAGGCTTGGGTGTTGTTCCATGGCGCCCTGTCCCGAAGCTTACCCTGCAACTCTAAGCCTTCACAACCTTCATGAGCTCTCAACACCATCCAATCTCTATGCCCTCAGAAGCTCAGCATAACGACAACGCTCTGAGAAACAGAGCCTTTAGAGCCTTAGGGTAAGGAATGCCCTGCAGGCATCGTCACTGCCGCTGTCCTGACGCAGGAGACTTCGAAGAAGATTGGGCGTCAGGTTAGTGGGCCGAGTAGTAGAATCCTGGCAAGCGTCCTCTGGATTCTCGGGGTTGGAGCGTTTGGGCGAGGAAGGGTTCGGTGTATCGGGTTCAGATTGGTCTAGTGTTTTTTTGGTGTTGGAGGTTTACAGGGTTGAGGTAGAAGTAGATGGATTGCGGAATTTCGGGCTTAGGGTTTGTGTAGAGTAGAGATGGTTGAGATATACAGGTTTTAGGACGATTCAGTTGTGATCATGTTGATCTCTCCCTGCTGTTGCCAGCAGTGCCTTCCTCCTGTGTAGCATAGGTTGCTGGGGGCAGGTTTGTGTTGTGATCTCGGCCATGCAGGAGAAGTGGCCTTTCTTCGATGTTGTCCTGAACGCCGTGGCCAAGGATGACCAGGCAAACCTTCACGAATTTTCAGCCCGAAGATGTCATTCAGGGGCTTTGATCAGGAACCGAAGACTTGTCGTGGGTGCAATGTGTTGGTCGCAGACAATTTCCGCTTTGGTGAACTGAATCCCCGGCAGCCAGAACCCCAAGCGTCCGAAACCCTCAGCCCCTAGATCCCAAACACAAAATCGCTAAATCCTAAACCGTTGAGCCCTTGCTTAACTTTTATCTCCTCAACTTTTAAGCCCGCAAGCTCTAAACCCTCAACCCCTAAATCCTACGCACCTAAACTCATTCAGTGGGGAGATGGGGCTGAAAGACTTGTCTGTACCCTGGCTGATGCCCTCCACAAAACTCGCATGCATACAACTGATTGGCAAGACGGTGTTTGAAAACACCAGCAAGACGGTGTTTGAAAACACCAAGGGATTGAAATGAAGCTCAAGCTATGCACAAGAACACCCTTCCCTCAATGCTCAGGATACCCACACAATCTGTCGCCTGGGCGTCTTGAGGGCTGTCTATGACTAGTAACTTACCATTAACTGGAGCCCCAGGCTTGTTCAGGAAGCATTAGTACTAGCAATACGGTTGATGGACAAAATCCTGCATTACNGGCGTCTTGAGGGCTGTCTATGACTAGTAACTTACCATTAACTGGAGCCCCAGGCTTGTTCAGGAAGCATTAGTACTAGCAATACGGTTGATGGACAAAATCCTGCATTACCCATTATAAGGAATATACCATACTTCCCATAGTTTAGGGTCCTTAGGGTCATGCAGGATTTTGTCCATCAGCCGTAGTATCAGTAATCGTATCGGTACCAGTATTCGTAGTCGTATCAGTATGACCAGTATCAGCATTAGTATCAGTCCTTGCGGAGGGCGAACAACTATTTCAGAGCGTAGCAATTTAAAACCGCAGTTCTGAGCCGCAAGCCCTGAAATTTGAGCCTTGACCCTTCTTGCCAGAACCCGGAATCCTACCTGCAACAGAAATTAAGCCCAAAACCCTGAACTGGGTCCTGCAACATTCAAGCCCTTGAAGCCCCATAAACCCTCAACTAAACCACGAACCCCAAGCCCTAAACCCGTCATAAATCCCAGCCAGGCCTCTTCCTTCTGCGGTACCGCTGCGGCCAGCCGCCCTGGGGCACACACGGCGGAGTCGGCCCTGTCTTTAGGGTGAGGGTTTAGAAGAGTTGTGGGATATGGGTTTAGGGTAGAAGCCAGAAAGTTGGAGCATCATTATCCTCTCCTAGCACTAATCCTCCTAAAGCCATGTTCCAACTTTCTGGCTTCTACTGTAGGGTTTAGGGAACTCTAAGCACTTAAACTTTGAGCCCTATAAGCTCTTAAATCCCCAACCACACCCGAGACCCAAGACCTTAAACTCCCCCAAAATCCCGGTAGTTACAATATCCCATGGTGATTCCTAACTTTTTGCACCCACATCTCCCCTGAAACCTCCTAAACACATGTGCCAAAACCTACCCTAAAACCGTATAAGCCCTTTCTTTCTTTCTTTCAACTCCGGTGATTTGGGGGAGTCCCCGGTCAGAAGAGCTTCGGGAAGAAGCTCCTCACCCCTTTTTGGGTCCCTATTATAGTACGGCACCTAGTATTTAGGGTACCCAAAAAGGAACCTTACTTTTGACAACTACCCAGCTCGAGAACTGAGAGCCTTCAATTCTCCTAAAGGGTTCCATCATTCGTATACTGGATCTTCCCAAGACTCTAATATCCCTTAATTATTGTAGCAGGATCCCTAATATGATTTCAGGAATATTCCTTAACGAAGGGATATTGGAGTCTCTGAGTTTAGGGGTTCTACTGTACGTTCTAAGTGCTACTACAAGGGATTAGTACCACAAGGGTTCCACGATTCTTAGAATGGGTCATGTAAGGATTCCAAAAGTGCTACTACGAGGGTTTAATGCTTTCAAAGCTCCCAAACGGTTCCTTCTGTATGCTGAATCCTATAAGGGTTCTATAAGTGGTACTACAAGGGTTTATGCAACATCAACGCTCCTAAACCTAAACTAGATACTTATCCGCAGTCCCCAAACCCTGACCGTATATCCTCAAACCCCTACAAAAATTCCCATTGAACTCCATGACACCGAACAGAACTTCAATAAAGGCCGACAGCCCTCAACTGAGAAACCTCAACGCCCCTAGTCCCTAAACTCGTTTTTTACCCTGTGCCAGGTGTGCCGGGCCTCTTCCAGCAAGAGCCTTCCCTTCCTGCTTGGACCTCATGGGGCTTTGCCTTTGTGTGTCGGTATACAGTAGAAGCCAGAAAGTTGGAACATCATTATCCTCATTCCCTTAAGGTAAAGTAGAGGAGATCCAGCACTAATCGTCCTAAATCCATGTTCCAACTTTCTAGGGTTCACTATAAGGGTTTGTCGGTATAATGTAGGAACCTGATTAAGAAACCTTGGGCCTTTATTAGGGTTCCTTATATGAAGCCTACTATTTTGGGGTTATAGGCCCAGGGTTTCTTAATCAGGTTCCTACATTAAGGGTTGAGGACTGAGAAGGTTTAGGGCTGCAGGTTTTGGGATTCAGGGTTTAGGGTTTAGGGTTTAGGGTGTAGGGCTGCAGGTTTTGGGATTCAGAGTCGCAACCTAGGCTCCCCCCCGTCAGACTCTTGAAATGGCCAGCTGAATCATTAGAACAAGGTTTTGGGTAGTTGTAAATTCGATTATAGGATAATTCAAGATATCACCTGTAGTAGCGATATCGCGATTTTGGTCTAGTCATTCTTGTGCTTGGGGGGTGTTGTTGCTGCTTCCCATCATGTGGGGTCAGTTCCTGAACGGAGTTTGGTCTCCTCGCTGACTTTGTCGCGGGCTTCAGAGTGGGATGAGCTTGCTAAGAAGCAGCAGCCGCAGATTTCTGTCGACACCAAGATTCACCCTCAACCCTGAACCTTAAATCCCAAACATCCTGAACAGCCCGCACCCCTCGAACCCACCGAGAAGCTTTCAGCCTTAATCAGCCAAGGCCAAAGCCTCAGAATCTCGGCGGCCTGGTCGGTGGCGAGGCCGGATCAGTTTTAGGCTTTTCCGGCGCCCAATCTACACCAAATGGCAGGAACTCAAGCTTGACCCCTACACACTAAACCCCAAATCCGAAACCCTAAACCCGAAACCCTAAACCCTAAATTACTAAACCCGAAACCCTAAACCCGAAACCGGAAACCCTAAGCCTGTTGCTAGGACTTGGCAAGGCTGGGTCAGTTCCCAACCCTACATCTGCTCTCGACGTCTCCTCTTGAGCCCCCTAGAGCTGCATAACTCCTTAAAGTAGAAGCCAGAAAGTTGGAACATCATTATCCTCATGCCCTTAAGGTAAGTATAAGGGATCCTAGCACTAATCCTCCTAAAGCCATGTTCCAACTTTCTGGCTTCTACTATATAACAGAGGAATGTACCAACTATATGGGTAGTTGTCAAAATTAGGGTCCCTTTTTGGGTACCCTAAATACTAGGTGCCTTATCATAATAGGGACCCAAAAAAGGGACCATAATTTTGACAACTACCCATATAACTCTTGGCAGGAGCGTTGTTGCATCTAAAGTTTATGGTAACTCCTTATAACCGTATCAACCCTTCAAAGAAGAGTAAGCTTGAGTAGACTCTAAAGGCCTCGCGCCTACAACCCTTAAGCCCAACCCCCCCCATAGATCCCTCTTACAAATTTCTATGAAACCCCGTGCAACCCTTCTTTGACAGCGGCACTCGGCCAACCCAAGCTCCAACCCCCTGAGCCCTAAACCCTAAGCCTTAATCCATAGACCCTGAGCCCAAAACCCTTAATCGGCCGAATGCGTTTTCAGGCCGAGTTCGACCCTCTTGGCTTCTCCGACCTGATCGATGCAGCCTGGCAAAATCGCTTAGCCCGGAACGCGACTACGTAACGAGGCTTTCCTTAAGGGAACCCTTAATGGAACCCTTAATGGATCTATAGGGAGGGTTTTATCAGGTTTCCTTTTCGGGTTCCTCTACGGGTTCCCATGAAGGTTCCTTTGAGGGTTCCCTTTTTTGTTTTATACGATGTCTCCCGGATAAGCAGAGGGTTTAGGGTTTAGGGTTTAGGGCAATGATCCCCATAAAGTCCTTATGTAGCCAGTCTGCAAAGCAGCTTAAAGTCTTGTTTTGACGATCAATGCTTTGACATAATAGGTTCTCAGCCTGCGAAGACCAAGCCTACCATCCTAGATCGCAAAGCTAGAACCTCGACACTCCTTTACACCGAGTGGCTTGGAGCATGTATCAAGATGGTTAAGAGAATGACCTTGTGGCCAAAGTCATGAAAGTCATTATTATCATCATGGAATCCTAATTATTTGAGGATTTTTTTGTTTTGTTTTGGCTTTTCGCTTTCCTCCGCTTTTCCGCTTTCCTCGGCTTTTCGGCTTTTGTGCTTCTTTGCTTTTCTGCTTCTCTCCTTTTCCGCTTCTCTTGTTTCTCTGCTTTTCTGCTTCTCTGCTGCTGCTTCTTTGATTGTCTGCTTCGCTTTTCTCTTTTTTTTTTTCAGTTTTTGTTTGCAGCTCTTCCCTGCTTTAGTATATTTTTGCTTTTGTGTTTTTAATTTTATTTTTGTGCTTTTGCTTTCCTCTGATTTTGCTTTCCTCTGCTTATCTGCTTCTATGCTTTTCTGCTTTTCCGCCTCTCTTGCTTCTCTGCTTTTCTGCTTGTCTGATTGTCTGCTTCGCTTTTCTCTTTTTTAAGTTTTTACTTACAGCTCTTCCCTGCTTTCGTATTGTTTTGCTTTTTTGTTTTTTGATTGTCGTGCTTTTGCTTTCCTCTGCTTTTCTGCTTTTCTGCTTCTATGCTTTTCTGCTTTTCCGTTTCTCTTGCTTCTCTGCTTTTCTGCTTCTCTGATTGTCTGCTTCGTTTTTCTCCTTTTTTTTTCAGTTTTTGCTTGCAGCTCTTCCCTGCTTTAGTATGTTTTTGTTTTTTGTTTTTTTGTTTTTGTGCTTTTGCTTTCCTCTGCTTTTGCTTTCCTCTGCTTTTCTGCTTCTCTGCTTTCCCGCTTTTCGGCTTCTCTTGCTTTTCTGCTTTTCTGCTTCTCTGATTGTCTGCTTCGCTTTTCTCTTTTTAAGTTTTCGCTTGCTGCTCTTCCCTGCTTTGATTGCTTGTTGTTTTTCTCTTGTTGATTGCTTTCCTCTGCCTTTGCTTTCCTTTTGCTTTTCAGCTTTTGTGCTTCTCTGCTTCTCCGCTGCTCTGCTTTAACGCTTTGCTTTTGTATTATTGCTATTGCTATTACTATTACTATTGCTATTAATATTACTATTATTAAAACAATAAAGATATCTTCTCCACCATGCAACAGGAAATCCCTTGCGAAATCGCCTTCGAAGCCCTCTTCGAAGGGGCCCCCTCGTTGCAAATGGGGGCCGCTCTCTTAAGCCGTGAAGAAATGAATAAACACGTCTTCTCCAACACACAAGAAGGAGAAAGCCAGACGAAAACGCTTCAGGGGGTTAAAAGCGAAGAAATAAATACTCATGAATGANGTGAAGAAATGAATAAACACGTCTTCTCCAACACACAAGAAGGAGAAAGCCAGACGAAAACGCTTCAGGGGGTTAAAAGCGAAGAAATAAATACTCATGAATGAAACGTCTTCACCGACGGACAAGAAGGCGAAAACCGGACGTATTCGCTGGGGAGTAAAAAAGCATGAAAACAAAGTAAAGCGAAAGAGAGTCTCCTTTGTAAAACGAATAAATGAGTAAAAGCTTCTTCTCCAACACACAAGATGGAGAAGCCACACGAAATCGCTTTAGGGGGTAAAAGCGAAGAAAACAAAGTCATTAAGGGAAGGTTTGCAGATCCCCCCCTTTTTCTGAACTGCACACTCTGCTTTCTCTCTCCCCCTTACCCCCCCGCTTTTCTGAAATTCTGAACTGCAGACCCTTAGGGTAGTAGCAAGAGCAACAACAACAACGACAAAGCCAGTGACGCAACAACAACAACAGCAGCAGCAACAACAACAACGACGACAACGACAATAGTAACAATAACAACAACAAGAACAAAAAGAATACTAATAATGATAAGAAGAATACGAACGACAACAACAACAACGACAACACCGGCTTAAGAATAACGAGAACAGCAACAACAACCACAACGATTTTTATTGGACGCTGAGCGAGCGGGCTCTGCTCATAGCGGGCGAATTGTATCTGCCCTGGCACCAGACTGTACAGGAAACGAGCGAGGGAGAACTGCGCGTTGGCCGACGCAGGGGAGNGGACGCTGAGCGAGCGGGCTCTGCTCATAGCGGGCGAATTGTATCTGCCCTGGCACCAGACTGTACAGGAAACGAGCGAGGGAGAACTGCGCGTTGGCCGACGCAGGGGAGTAGTGAACGTTCTCCGCTGCCAGCTTGTGTGGAGCTGCGTCAACATAGTGAGACACCTTCTGCCTTGTCCTTCAGGGCCTCATTCCACAACGATAACAATAGCAACAACAACAGCAACAGTAATAATAGCAATAAAATTAATAACAACAAAAATAAATAAATAGTACAATAAATCAACCACAATAATACATAATCATAAAAATACTAATAAGGCTAACAACAACCACAAGAAGAACAATAACAGCAGCAACAACAACAACAACCACAACCACAACCAAGGTAATGTCGGTTTTTCTCAAGACAACAACAACAACCAAACGTAAGTTTTCGTCAGGAAACGTGGGAAATGGCACGAAAACCCTATCATCATTGTTGGCTCTTCTTTGCTTGCATTATTTTGTATCATGACTATCGTCACTGCCGTTCTTGCTTGTATTGTTTGCTGTCATTTTTCCAGGTTTTCCTACTGACATCTTCGTCTTCATCTACACACACACACACACGAAAACAGACAGATAGATCGATAGATCGATAGATCGATAGGTCGATAGGTCGATAGATCGATAGGTCGATAGGTCGATAGGTCGATAGATAGATAGATAGATAGGTAGATAGAGACATAAAAAATATATATGTATATATACATGTATATATACATATATGTACATACACATACGCCCAGATCAAGTGGCTGCGCGAGTCCGAGCTCAAGCATGGCCGCACCTTGGCCTTCTTCGAGCGTAGAGGGGTGGGTGGAGAGGGTCTAGCGGGACTTTCCTTCTACAGTGTGTGCAGATTTCAACAGTCCTAAGCATGAGTCTGCAGGCTGCAGATCCAAAGACCCTACGCCGTAACCCCTGGCGAAGCCTTAGGACCCCGAAAGTTTGACTCATTCGCCTTTCAAGCTCCATAATTGCTCCTGCAGGCCTTGGCCGTAATTCACCCAGACCCCAGCAGCTGCAAGATCGGGTCCTGAAGTACTACTGGTAGTTGTTAGTCGTTTTTATTCCTTGCAAGGCTTCCTGATCCTGTATGAGATAGCTAGCGACCTGCCCAAAAACCACAGTTTAATTTTTCAGATTTGACTTGCCAACAAACCGTAACCCCACACCCTAAAACCCTAAACCTTAAACCCTAAAGCCCTAAAGCCCTAAAACCCTAAACCCAAAACCCAAAACCCAAACGCTAAACCCTGAACCCTAAACCCCTGAGGCGTGTGCATGCTGGCGACTGTCGGCTTTGTCGTAGAGCAGTACTGGCAGCTCCCGGGTCACTGCGCTGCAAATTCTATGTATATTGTTACATGTATATGTATATCTATACGTAAATACACATGCGTAATGATGATGATTGCTTGCTTGCTTGGTTGGTTGGTTGCTTGGTTGGTTGGTTGGTTGGTTGATAAATTGGTTGATTGACTGAATCGCAGGATAAGGATCTTTCTCATACATATGAGGATGATATCGTCTGCAGTTTATTTACGGTATACTCCTGCATTTCTCTCCGGGAGTGGCTTTAGGATTTACTGTTGTCCCAGCTCCGAACCCCAAATCCCCAAAAGAAGACACCGAGGCTAAAGCCAAGACGCTGGTTAAACCCTCAACCCTAAACCCCTCAACCCTAAACCCAAAACTTAGACAGTATCCTAATGTGGCTTTTGCTTGCATTCCAATGGGGATTTTTCAGCTGCATCTGCAATCCTGGAAAAGAGGCGCTTATAAAGCAATCAAAACTTAGACAGTCCGCGGCCTCGGCCCAGGTCGGCCTCGTAGTGAAGTCCGTGCCCCTGTGCTCCCTCCTAGGTCCTACTTGGAGGTTCATGGGTAGTTATAAGTGGGCGTATAATTAGGGTAAATATGGTTGTAACCCTTATTAGGGGACTCATAACGTGTGATGGACACTTGCAGGCTATTTGACATGCCCTTTCTTGCAACAGCGTAAGACACTTGCACGAAAGACACGTCAAATAGACGCTGAAATTTTCGCCGGCTGAGCGCACATGCTGTGTCCATGGAGCACATGTTCCCAGCACCGGGCGCTGAGAGCGCGGAGGGCGCTGAGGGCTGAGAGTCTCCAGTCGCGGAGAGGCGCCGAGGCCGCTGAAGCCTCTGCGGGCGCTGAGGCTTCTGAGGGCGCGCGGAGGGCTCCTGGCGCATCCATGGCCCTGGCCTAATGCATTCTAATATTATCACAGCATCCATCAACCCTATATGATGACGCTCCATAGTCTGACTCAGCATGAACTCCCATGTGGTATCCATGGCCCATCCATATAATGCATAACGTACATGCTCGCAATGCACTGTGAGTTCACAGCATCCATGGCCCAAACATATAAGGATGTGCATGGTCTAATGCATGCGCTCACAGCATCCATGACCCAGCCATATATTGACGTGCATGGTTGATGGGTTGTGAGTTCACAGCATCCATGGCCCAATCATAATGGCGTGCATGGTCTAATGCGTTAAGAGCTGCATCTATTTTGTCCACACGTATGTACATGGTGTATAATTTAAAATTCGAGGTCACCATAATAATGAATGACGTGCATTGTGAGTTCCATCCTGCAACCCCAACTACAGCGAAGCCACATGTGGCGTCGCTGCTACAATAAAGGGCTCAGCGCCCACTTCTTGAAGCAGTACTTGGGGCTTGAAAACACAGCTGCCGAAGTGGTGGCGTCTCAGAATGCGCCTGTGGAGTCTGGACGAGTCAGCACCGATTGTGCAATTTTAGTTCCGCGAAGTTTGCTGGCCCTGCCAACATTTTCTGCGCTCCGCATCTCAGAACTCTTGAATATAGCGATGCTGTTCTCTTACAAATGCAACCTACCTGTCCCCCAGCGTCTGCTCGCACGTAGTTTTGGGCAAACGGCACGGCCCAAGGCTTCCCCCAAGTGCTTACAGGATTCCAGACCACGCCCCGCATTCTTCACTCAAATGCTGGAAGGTTTTGGACCACGGCCCACATGGCTTTCCACGGATTCGGGGGACCGCGACCAGAATGCTTTCCCCCACGTACTGGCACGTCCAAACATATTTTCGCCCAAGTACTGGCGGGATTCAGAAGCACGGCGCTGTGCTTCCCCACATATCTTTTATACTAGCTGGATTCAGGAGGCCCTGCTCAAAGGTTAGGAAGGTGGCAACTTTGGGATTTATATAAGAAAAATGCTATTGCGTCAAATGGACGCCAAGCGTCCAAGGCACGGACTCATAACCCCATTTAAAACTACCCATGAACCTCCAAGCAGTGGCATTCAAGCGCCCTTGATTTGTAAAAAGGATCCCGACTGTAACCAGTATTCCCGAAACCCCGAACAGTGAAGACCTCCAAATCTGCTTTGGGGATGTGCAGACGCTGGGTGACAAGATGTCTGTTTTTTTTTTTGCGGTCGTCTGGAGCAGGGGGAGGGTGTTGGGGCAGGTCGTACGGTCGTACGGTTTATGCCGGCCCGTAAACTCGAAACGCAACGAAACACCAAGCCCACATTAAGCATAATCGCGAAAAGCACTTGACCGCCTTAAACCGAAACTTCGAACCCGGAACCCTGAACCCTAAAACCCTAAACCCCGAACCCTAAAACCCAAAAACCCTGAAACCCTAAAAGCCTAAAACCCTAAAACCCTAAAACCCCTGAACCCTAAAACCCTGAACCCGTAGCCTTCCGATCCACAGTTTTCCCCCAAGCTCTGCTGAGGCTTCGATGCGGCACCCGATGCCCTTCAGGTGGCTGACTGCCGACCTGTAGGGTTTAGGGTTTGGGGTTTAGGTTTAGGATTTAGGGTTTAGGGTTTATAGGGTTTAGGATATAGGGTTTAGGGCTTGTAGATGTAAAAGACAATCAGATCATAAGGAAACGAAGACAACAAAGGAAAATAATATTATAACAACAAATGTCATAGAAGATAGACGAGATTTGAAATTTGGTTCTGCTGGGCGTCATGTATCACCCGATGAAAACGGGATAGTCAAAACTGACGGTCAAGTCGGAAGCGTTGAAATATGCGATAATGGATGGGGGCAAAATAGAATTACCCCTGAAGAATGCGAACAAAGATTAGAAGGAACTGAAACAGACATTGAAGTCATTAAGAAGGACATAGAAAGGTTGGAATTTGAACTAAACGACTTGAAACTCAAAATTTGTAAAAAAATTTGTATAATATAAATATGGAGTGTTTATTTCCTAAGAAAGAAAACGACGAAGAGAAGAAAAATTGGATGGAGGAACGAAGGAACATAAGAAATTACATGCTAGATTAAATGCGATTTTGGATGAACTGGAGGATTGCTACCATTATGAAGAAAATAAGAAACGATTTAAATTGTTGTTCGAGTTTTATCAATTAGAAGAATTATTAAGCTAATCTAAAAATGAATTTGTGTTGTGTTATGACAGTGCCCCCATGCCAGTGCCCCGTGTGCTTCCATAAGCACATCAACAGAATATGGTAATGGTCTACTTAGTTTGTTTCGTGCTTTTGGAAGAAGGAGAGGAAAACCCCTGCAGTCCCTATGCAATGTTCTCATTCATTAGAGTACTGTTTCGGTCTATCCGTGCCCAAAGACTAGACTTTTCAATATAGTAAGATGGAAAAGCGAGTGTGCAAATCGTGTTGTGCGACTAAAGGTGTTGAAGAGTTTGACGGTTTTAAGACTTGTAATAGGTGCCGTGAAGCGAAAAGAAAATGTTACAACAAGAACCAGAAGGAATATAACCAAGCGAGAAGAGAAGAGAGAGCAAAGGGGAGCCAATTATGCGAAGAACGCGGACATAAGATAAAACACGAGAATTGGGGTGCCCATTTCCATTATGCGTTACATCCGAACTCGGAACTAAATATATTGATGAAAAGTTACTTAATGAAGTTAGGTAATTGAAGGAAAGAAGGCAAACTAAACCATGAAATACAAGCCGATATTAAGGCAGAATACGAAAAGCAGAGAAAGGAAATACGCAAACGATTAAACGAACAATTTCCTAACAAGTTTGTTGATGAAGAGGAAACGCCAGAACCGCAACCTGAATCCGAGAAGCCTAAACCCGATATTGATAAAATATTCAATCACATCCATCAACTGCTAATGAATGATGAGATTTTAGAAGATTACTTTATGTTGTTTGGAAAGCATAAGGACAGAATAATTATTGAAATTCCGGTTGAGGTTGCCGAACCGAAAGCAACGACAGCAGACACCAGAAAGGCTTCATATGCTTCACTATATTTTTTTGGACAATGCATTCATAAGTATATTGTAGTTATAACCCTTAAGTTGTTATAGGTTATAACTACATTATGGTTTTACCTTATTCCCAAACCTTATTCCCATATTTTATTTGAGATGACCATTTCCATTTTCAAGGGTTAGGGATTTCGGGTTGGGGAATATGGTTTGTCTATGGGGGTATTGGTGAATGGGGTTTAGGGTGGGGGTTTCTATGTAGTGGTGTATGGTTCTTCTGGTGGTTCCATTATATGGGTCTTAGGTTGGTTTTTTCGATGACTTAGGGGTTGAGGTATAGGTTGTTATGGTTTTGGGTCTTCAGGTGGGTCTTTCCCATGGGTCTTTCGGTGGGTTTAGGGTTGAGGTATAGGTTGTTATGGTTTTGGGTCTTCAGGTGGGTCTTTCCTATGGGTCTTTCGGTGGGTTTAGGGTTGAGGTATAGGTTGTCATGGTTTTGGGTCTTCAGGTGGCCTAGGGGGTAGTGCATGGTTAGAAAATGGAAATGGTCATTGCTAAGTCAACCTAGTGTAGGCTTGAAGGTGGGGGAGTGCTCATTGATTGTCGCATTACAATTCCAGAGTTTCAGAGGATGGGTATCTTTACGTAGGCCCGGTCATGCTTGATGCTTTGAACTTGATGGTTCAGTTGTTCTTCGAGAGGGTTTGGTCAGGCTTTTGGCTTCGGGTTTGGTGGCGTGAGTGTCTAGTGCTTGGAATTTAATTGTGTCAGGGTTCGGCGTTGCGGGCGCCTCAATCACCCGGAGCCCTAGGATGGACGTGATGCGACTGAAGCAGGCTTAAGGGGCTAGGGTTTGTTCTCTTTACATTCTGTTTGATAGGGTTCAGGGTCTAGGGTCCAAGGGGCGCAGAGGGTTCCTTGAGAGAGTGTCTTTCTCTGAGGTGAGTGCTTGTCAGCCCCCTGACCCGCAACCCTTTGAAGAATCAGAACTGATTTCGTCTTCGAGAACCCGCGGATTGCTGTAATTTAACCCCCAAAGCCCTAAAGCCCTAAACCCCTAAACCCTAAACCCCTAAAGCCCTAAACCCTAAACCCCTAAAGCCCTAAACCCTAAAGAACCCGGAAGCCTGAAAGAAACCCGCATTGCCCTTCCCAGGCCATCTACGTCGCCCCGGCCAACGCCACGGGCGTGCTGCTCTTCTTGGCTGGCTACATCGAAGCTTGCTCTGGGTTTGGTAGGGTTTAGGGTTTAGGGTTTAGGGTTTTGTAGCTTCAAACCCAGAAGGATAGACCCTATAGACCCTGAACCCTAAATTAAACGAAGATACTAAACCATGCACCCTAAACCCTAGTTACACCTACGCCCTGCGCCCTATAATTTCAAGAGCAAGAGCCTTCGAGAAGCCCACCTTAGATTCCGCACCCTGTATCCTAAACCCCAAATTCCTCAAACCCCAAATTCCCTAAACCCCAAATTCCCTAAAACCCCAAGCCCTGAGCCCCAAAAGTCGTATATAGGCTGCAAGCCTCGAGCCCGCAGCTTTTGGCAGGAAGAGGGGCAAGACGTTTTGGTGAACGTGTCTTTTGATTGTGTTATGGGTTTAGGGTTTAGGGTTTAGATTTAGGGTTCAGGGGGATACGAGTGATAAAGACCGTGATTACCCCATATCACGTAATCCTTTAGTTAGACCCCAATTCGCGGCTTGTTCGTGTTTTTGGTGCTGGATGAAAGGGTGGTCTTGAACGATGCTTCGTGGAGGTTTTGGACTTGAAACTGTTGCTGAGGAGAGTTCCAGCTATGGTGGCAAGAAGCCTGGCAGCAAGAAGGGGTGTTCAGATGAAGTAGGGTCGATTATGTGGGTTTGGCGAGGTGTCTGTATGGAAATTGGTGAGTGTGTACTTTCAACAAGCACGCTACCCCATATGGTGAAATAACAAGACTTCCCCGGCTTACGTAGGAGTCTGAAATTAAACAGATGGCCGAATTCCTACCGAACATGGTGTTCCACCGACATTCCCTGAATTTCGAACTCTGTTGGCTTAACGAAGTTTAGCGCTGAAGTTTAGGGTCTCTAAACGGGCTCTGGAAGCCCTAAACCCTAAGTTCAGTGCTTTTGCTGTAGACTTTAGACTCTTCTTAGACCCACGGCCCGGACGCTAAACTTTAGAGACTCGCAAGCCCGATATCCTGAACCCTAAACCCGAAACAGTAAACTAAAAAACCCCTAACCCCTGAACCCTAACCGTTCAGATTTCGAACTCCACCACCTGAGCCTCCATCCGCAGTTCCCATGCCGCGCATGGGTTTCTTTTGACCAGAACCCAGCATCCAGCACTGCAACGGCTACAAAGCTGGCCCCAAATAAGAGTCTTGTTGCAAGACACCTATAGTAAGCAGCTTGTCGCTCTCCTGACTGACTACAAGCGCCGCGTTGGCATCTCGACAGCGACCACCTCCCGGGCGTATCGGAGGGGAAGATGAACCTCCTGCCCACGGACGCGCCGCCCAAGGTGGGTCCCGAAGGATACCGAAAACTGCATCCTGCAAGCTCTCTCGGGCGCGGCTGCAGCCGAGATCTTCGTCCGCAAGGGCCGGCCTTGGTTGGAGGAGGTGCCCCTGCGCCGTCTCTGGGGAGTCGACACCTTCCAGTTGTGAGCGACGGAGATGGTCTATCCCAACCCCCCAGACTGGCGCAGTGCGTGCCCGCCGACGGCGAGGAGGTGACCGTGCAACATGTCGCCACCACCAAGCCCCCGCCGATCATACCGAGACCATGTCAGAAGAGTCGCTGATCGACGAGCGACCTGACCGTGCTGAGTAGCAACCTTCATCACACCTGTTGAGGTCCTTGCTTTGCTTTCGGGCCCTCGTGAGGGAAACGGGTGTGGGAGAACTGAAACACTGAATGTGTACCATTGAACCTTGAATTATCCGCAAAGTACTTCACCCGCTAAGCCTGAAATTCGGAGTGCTGGAAGCAAGAAAACCTTAAACCGAAGCCTCGTAGAACACCAAAAAAGCGAACACGAGGCCTACAGAAACCATCTAGAGGCCTTTAGATGGAAGCAACCATATCAACTAGCACGACAACTTGGCTCTCTAACAACCCTTCTTACAACCCCAAGCCCCAAAGCCCTGCACAAGTTTGCGAAGCCCTGTAGAGACTCCTCTAAATCCCAAACCCTCAAACCCTAAAGCTCTAAACCCCCAAACCCGAAAACGCTGAACATTAAAACCCTAAAGCCCGAAGCCCTAAACCTTTCTAGAGCTTATCTTAGAACCCTTCAGGACCCTAAGCCCTAAGCCCTTAAACTTAGGATCACGATGCTGGACATGTTCGAGGGCGATGGTGCGAACCGTGCTCCTGGAGACCTGCAACCTGGCAGGGATGTTTGTTTTCGTTAGCACCACCACCACTACTACTACTACTACTACTACTACTATTACTACTATTCCTACTACTACTACTACTGCTACTACTACTACTACTACTACTATTACTACTATTCCTACTACTACTACCACCACTACTCCAAGTACTAGTACTACTAATTACTACTACTATAACTACTACTGCTACTACTAGCCCCCCCCCTACCCACTACCTCTTTTACATACTCTTCTAAGACACATCCGTTTTACTCGGTATTTACAGCACTTTCGTGACGTAGGAACATCTTATGAAGCCTCAAACTTCACCTGCGAGTTTTCAAACTCCAGCATCCGATTCTGGACTTGCTTTTTTTGGGGGGGGGTCGGGGGGTGTGCGGGAAGAATGATGACGNACGCCGACACCCCGAACAACATCTCCGGAAGAGCCATTTTACTCGGTATTTACAGTGCTTTCGTGACGTCAGCCATCTTATATAGTTGCCAAGCTTACCTCTGGACTTTGCTACGTTGTTTGCCTTTGCGAGGGCTTTCAGCGAAAACTCGAAATTGGTTGGGGGAAAGCTTTTTTTTTTACTCGGTCTTTAAAGTACTCCACCTGGTGCGTTAACCCATCGTCATCATCATCTTCAACAACGAACATCATCACAACTTGAACCCTACCAACTACCCCTTTTAATACTCTTGTAACACACATCCGTTTTACTCGGTATTTACAGCACTTTCGTCATGGGGGCAATCGGGACCAGTTAACCGACGCTTGTCCCTAGGGACATTCGCTGGCAACTGTTCGAGGCNCCCCCCAACCCCACAAAAGCAACGCAAATGCAACAGCGGTAGTGGGTAGGGGGGGGGGGGCCGCCTACTACTACTGCTGCTGCTACTACTACTACTACTACTATCTACTACTAACTTACTACTACACTACTACTACTACTACTACTATTCACTACTACTACTACTACTACTACTACTACTACAACGACGACGACGACTACTACTACTACCACTACGACCACTACTACTACTACTACTACTACTACTACTACTACTAACTACTACTACTACTACTACTACTACTACTACTGCTACTGCTACTACTACTACTACTGCTACTGCTACTACTACTACTCCTGCTACTCCTGCTACTCCTGCTACTCCTGCTACTCCTGCTGCTACTACTGCTACTACTACTACTACGACTACTACCACCACTGCTACTGTTATTAGTATTGTCATTTTTGCGATTACTGTATTATCATTTATTGTAACTGCTATTGTCATCCTATTATTGATTAATGCGAGTCTTCTTCCCTTATGCTGATTATCACTATGATGTTCATTCTGGTGGTTGTTACAGCTTTTGTTCTTATTCTGAATCTTATTGATCTTCTTTTCTTATTATGCTTATTGTTGGACTTTTTTGCAGTCCTTATCATTTGTTGGAAGACAGTTTTTCTGTTGTTTGGCAAGTCAGAGTTCAGAGTTTTGAGGTTTTGAGTTCACAATGTCAGGGTCTAAATTTTGGAGGTTTAAGATTGAGGGTTGTTACCGCTTGATGTTAGGATTCAGCATGGTTAAGCCGTAAACCCTAAACCCTAAACCCCTAAACCCTAAACCCTTAACGGTTAAGGTTTTTCAAGTTGAATTTTAGGCTCTAAGGCTAGGACCTGGGCATTTCGGGTCGCAGGGACTTACTGGGTTAAGAGCGTACGGTTTTGGGTTAGTTGAGGGTTTAGGGTTTAGGGTTTAGGGGTAGTTGAGGTTCAAGGCGTGATCTTGCCAGAACTGAAGGGCAAGAGTAGCGATGCTGAGCATTGATCGAAAACGAGTGCACTGTATAAGGCACGACAAGACCTTAAGCCATCTCTAAAATCCGCCGAAAACCCTTCCTCAATCCTAAACTGTCAACCCTCAGCAGCAAACTCCAAACTCTACACCCTAAGGCCGTGAACCCCTAAACCCTTATATAACCCGTCCAAAAAGCCCTCGAAGCTTGCCCAGGGACTTCGGCAAGAGATTCCTCCCGCAGGACAAGGCCGCAGCGGAGGACCTGGCATTGAAGGACCGGTTTCGGGTTCGTTTAAGGGTTCCTCTAAGGTCTTTATCGGGTTCCTTTGAGGGTTCCTGCAAGGGCTGTGTCGGAGTTTCTTTGAGGGTTCCGTTAAGGGTTCTATAGGGGATTCCATAAGGGTTCTCTAAGGGCTCTAGAAGGGGTGATGACTGCTTCGTATGCGATCGTACTGTCCTGGTTGCTATTGCTATTCTTTGTTATCTGAATATGACCATGATTATGATGACTCTTACTATTGCTGCCTTTTATGATTGCTACGATTACTCGTTTTCCTTGTCTTTGTCACCGCGGTTCTTTATACAATTACGATGAGAGTCCCAAAGGATCATGAACTCCTAATGTCGTTACCCTGGTTGTTCAACTTACCTCACACGACCCGGGTCTGTTCTTCAGCATTTAGGGTTTCCCAGAGTCTAAGCCCTAAGCCCTAAACTCTAGCCTCTTCACGCTAAACTCTAAACCCTAAACCCAAAACTCTCAACCCTAAACTCTTTCGCCGCGCTCCCGGAGAATGCAAAGGAGCTCACCAACGGACGCCTTGCCATGCTTGCCTTCTCAGGCAGTAGGGGGATTCCTTTGAGGGTTGGAAACGTTCCTCTTCTGCAGGATTTAGGGTTTGGGGTTTAGGGTTTAGGGTTTAAGGGGGGGGGGATTCCGAATGTTCGCCGGACTATGAGCCTTAACAATCCGACCTAGGGGTTTTGGGGAGTTTCGGGTTTCGAGCTCTCGTTTTGGCTTGTGTACACCAGGCTTTCAGTCCCAAGGAATGCCGACTGTTCGTTCATTCTACGGCACGTCGCAGCCACGATATGCTTAACAAGGGTCAGAACCCGCCAAGTCAAAAATCCTAAGCCCCCAGAGCCGCAACACCCTAAAACCCTCAAGCCCTAACAAAAACCTGCAACCTTTACGTCTGAATCACTAGCTGAGCTCATGATGACGTCAATCGTAAACCCATGCAAGGCCCTGGCCCTAAACCCTAAACCCTCGACTCCAAATCCTAACACCCAAACTCCAAACCTTTGAATCCCAGACACTAAACCTGCAAACCCTAAACCCTAGGCCCTAAACCCAAAACCCTATCTGGGAGTTTCCGAAAATTAGGGGTACCTTATTTGGGGTCTTTATAATAAGGATCCTACTATTTAGGGTACTATATTAGGTACCCCTAATTTTCGGAAACTCCCATATCCTTAACCCGGAACCTGGAGCTCCTAACCCTTGACCCCATAAGCTTTAAGCCCTGAGATCGGCGGCATGGAACCCTGTAACAAACACCCCCTTAAACCCTTAACGCTATAAGCCCTAAAAGCACAACCCTTAGCCTTACAAGCCCTAAACCCTAAACCCTATAAGCCCTCTAAGCCCCAAAAAGCCCTACAAGTCCTATAAGCCTTATAAGCCCTATAAGCCTTATGAGCCCTAAACCCTAAACCCTCAAAGCCTTAAGCCCTATAAACACCATAAGCCCTAAACTCCGTATGCCCTAAACCTTGAGACCGGAGTGTTGGGACCCTATAAGCCCTATAAGCCTTATAAGCCATAAACCCCTTGCCTTATAAGCCCCAAACCTCACAAAGCCCTAAGCCCTATAAGCCCTAAGCCCTAAACCTTGAGACCGTAGGAAGCCTTAAAACCCTTAACCCTAAAGGCCCTATAAGCCCTAGACCTTGAGACCGGAGGCTTAAACCCTATTACAAACCCTACAAACCCTGTAAGCCCTATGAGCCCTAAACCCTTTCAGACGGGAGGCATGGTCCACCACAACCTCATTGTCAAGGGCCCGCTGTTCCCGCTCTTCCCCGAGGGCTACACAGGGCCCCAGGCAGGGGGGGCTCCAGCAAAGAGGGACGCAAAAGATTCCGGCAATTGAGGATAAGGTTTGGGGTTTGGGGTTTAGGGGTTTTGGGTTTTGGGGTTTAGTAGTAGCTTAGGGTTTGGGGTTGTAAGTGAGGAAAGTCAGGAAAGTTCCTGGACTCATAATAAGAAAGCTTGTGTAAATGAAGGCATAGTTCAGGGGGATCGCATGATGTTGGAGTTTAGTTTCAGGGGGCCTCCGGGTGGCAGGGTCTCGGCGCTTTGGGGTTTGTAGATTGTTATCTGCCATTCCAAATAGCCGGACCCTCAACTCCAAACCCCAAGCAGTTTTTGTTTGGCATTGGGACTGAAGCCAATTTGAGGTGGCTTTGGATTTGCCGTTTCTGGCCACGCCAGCTTTGTAAAGGGCATGGGTCATGCACACAGCCAGCTCTGAGCTTGGGTGTAGCCCTAAACCCGAAACCCTAAACCCTAAACCCGAAACCCTAAACCCTAAACCCGAAACCCAAGACTCTTCCTGACGGGAAGTGCTTGCAGTCGGGGATCCCACACCCGGAAAAGCTGACCCAGGTGATGCACACTCTGCTTGTGGAGCTGCGGACGGCCGTGGGCTGGTACTACAGGGGCCTTAATAATTGCCTACACTACTTTGGGGGAGAATTATAGTGTAACGGGCCCCAAAACCCTATTCCAATTATTAAGGCACCTAAACTACTATGACAGTGCCCCCCCGCCGGAGATCCGCAGGGAGGCGCTCTACGACTTTCCGCACGTGCCGTCCCGGCGCTTGATGCCGAGACACTCGAGCACTCCCGGCCTCCAAGCGGACCTACATCCTAAACCTGAAACACTGAACCCGGCAAAAAAAGGGGCCAAAGTAGCATCCTTGAAGCCCAAGCCCGGTACCCCATAACCCGAAAACCCTAAACCTCAAGACCTAAACCGTAAAGCCCTTAAACCCTAAACCCTATAAACGCCCTAAATCTTGAAGCTCGAAAGCACTAAACCCTAAAGCCCTAAACCCTAAGCCGTGAAAGACTAAAGCCGCAGAATCCCTATCGCTGAGCCCTGGGCCCGCGGCCCACACAGACCCTGAGCCCCACCACTGCCCGAAACCCTCCTATCCGAAAAACCCTAAACCCTGAAGCCCGAAAAAAACCCTGAGCCCAAACTTTGGAATTACAGTATAATGGGCCCCAAAACCCTATTCTCCCAGATGGTTTGTTCTTTATCCCAAAGTGGGACCTGAATCAAGCCAGTGCTCAGCTACAAGCTTTGCGCGTCGAAGCGCGATTAGTGGAAAATGTCAACCCGCAGATTATGCGAATCAACACCACTGCTTTCTGTGAATCTGTGGGACAGGATCTTAAGCTGCTTGAAAACACGTCTCTTTCCGAGAAGTGGCAATTTCCCAGATTTCGGGGTAAAGGTTTGCCCTTGCCTTGGATTCAACAAATCATCCGGTTGCAAAAAGATAGCGGTAATAAATGTCCTTCTGCGCCGGTGACCTGCATCTCGCAAATTCCCCTTGAAAAATGGAACTCCATGTCTTCGGCTGAAATTAGAAATGTTCTTCCGCCCAAGCCTGGGCCCTTGAAAAGATTCAGGGCGGCTAAGAAACGCTTGATCAGATTTAAAGACACACTTGAAAGGTTCAAACAAAATCAGCTTCTTGAAAATGACGTTCGCGCGCACATCATTGAGCCAAAGTGGGCATCGACGGAAGCCTGTGCTTGTTGTGGCAAGTTGCTCAACTTTTCAGTTGAGCCGCGAAACTTAACGCGCCGTTGCACCAGCACACAAGACTTCACTGTACAGTTGTTAGATTCGTGGTCGTTGCAGTATGACTCGATGATTTGTTGCATTGATAAAATCATTGCGACACTTAGTTAGGTCGGCTAGCTCAAAGGCAGCTAGATCATTCAATGATGCACAAGANTTCGTGGTCGTTGCAGTATGACTCGATGATTTGTTGCATTGATAAAATCATTGCGACACTTAGTTAGGTCGGCTAGCTCAAAGGCAGCTAGATCATTCAATGATGCACAAGACATCTTTCGAGTACTCGCCTCAGACTTCTGTCCACAATCGCCCCAAAACCCTATTCTAGTTATTAAGGGCCCTGTATTATAGCACCTTATAGATCCCTTGTAGTATCCCTTATAGACCCCTTGAAAGGGAACTCATATTCTAATTACCAAGGCACCTATATTAAAGCCCTGAACCCAAATCTGTCGCTGATGCCAGGGCTCCTGGGACCTCGACAGCGTGGCGGGCGCACTGCAACTCGGACTATGGGTGGATCCGTCGGGTTTAGGCTAACATAGGGGCCTTAATATTTAGAATAGGGTTCTGGGGCCCATTATACTATACTTATAATGAGGAACCCCCAACATAGTATAGGTGATTATTTAGGCCCTATATATAGTTGGGCCTGGGCCAGCGGCTAGCGTGTAGGGTTCAGGGATACTTAGATCCCAAACCCCAAAGCCCCAAACCCTTATGCCCTACAATTTGAGACCCAATCCCAAAGTCCCAGCGCCTTCAATCCCAAACCCTAAAACCCTTAAGCCTGCCTTAACCTACCAAAACCTACAAAAAAAGTGGGGTCCCTATAAATTCCATATTAGGGTTTATAATAAGAACCGACAAAAAAGTAGGGTTTGGTAGGTTAAGGTAGAACCCTAGAACCCTAAAGCCCTAAGCCCTGTGAATGTGGGCGGGGAGGTAGTGCAAGCTCTAACCTGAGCGAGCTGTTGACTCCACTGCATTGGAGAAAGGGACTCGTGACAGTGCACTTAAAAACAGTGCCCTAAGCCCCAAGCCCTAAAGCCCTAAAGCGTTGAACCCTAAAACCAAAACCCCTAAAGCCCTAAGCTCTAAATCTCCAAGGTTCTAAACCCGAAAACCCCAACAGCCTCCAACCCTAAAACCCTAAAGCCCTGAACGCTAAACTCTACACCCTCCTTAACCTACCAAACCCTACTTTTTTGTAGGTTCTTATTATAAACTAAACCCTAATATGGAATTTATAGGGACCCTACGAACGGTAGGTTTTGGTAGGTTAAGGTAGATCCCAAAGCCCCAAGAGTTCGGGCAGCTCAGGAACAGCGGCCGCGTGGGGCTCTAAGTTCAGCCCGGGGCTCGGCAAGGGGGCTCAGGGGTTTCGGGTTGAGGGCTTTTTTTGGGTTTAGGGTTTAGGGTTGAGGGTTTAGGGTTTAGGGTTTTTTGGGTTTGGGGTTTGGCGTTTAGGGGTTTAGGGTTGAGGGGTTTAGGGTTTAGAGTTGAGGGTTTAGGGTTCCATACTTCTTCTGCAAGGGTTGCTTTAAGGGGTCCACAAGGTTCCATGTGGGTTCTGCAAGGGCTGCTTTTAAGGGGTCTTATAAGGGTCCTACAAGGTTCCGTGTGGTTTCTTTGAGGGTTCCTTTCAGCTGTAGGGGTGGTAGAAAGTTCCATAAAGGTTCTTTAAGGGTGCCGCTAAGGGGTCCTAAGTTTTGTAAAGGTTCCATTACGCAGGCCTGATTCATATCCACCTTTCTTCAAGGGCCGCCAGAGTAGCATCCTCGCCAGAGCGGCATCCTAATTGTAAGTGTCATGAAGGCCCCTAAATTTCCTCCTAAACGCTGAGCTCTAAATCTGTTGCCTGCAAAGAAGGACCGCGCCTGCCAGAAGAATCCAAGAGCCTAAACTGTGAACCGCGCAAACGGAATCCTAATCCTCAACGTCTGTATCCCAAATCCCAAGAGGTCAACTGGACTTCTTGTAAACAAGGTTACCCTAAGTTGCCACAGCACGGAAAGTTTATCAGCCATTGTGCATCCCTCTTGAGCTAGATCCCCTAAACACCCGCCCACTAACAACTTACGTATAAGCCTGGTAGAAATCCTACAGGACCCTAGGAGAGACCCCGAAACCTTAACCGCTTAATCCTCACTCATCCTTTATAAACCCTTAACCCTTAGGCCTTAATCTTAAAGTTAGTATCCCAAACCTGTAACTTGTAGAATCCTCACGGAGACTTACTGCAACCCCAACAGACCCCTAAACTCTCGAGCTTAAATCCTGAACCAGGGACACCAGGCCTCAGTAGAGCCTTATAGAACAGTAATCTTCCCGGAGCCCCAATCCTAAACAGCCCGGAACAGGGTCTTCACATTATTATGGCCCTTGAGCCTACGCCTAAAGCCCCTATAACCAGAGCATTGTAAAACATTCTGAAAGAACGCCAGTAGAACCTCTAGTTTGATTCAGTTAAGCCCTATACAGTCTCAAAACCTAAGCCTTGCAAAAGCCTTCATGGAAATTTAGAACCCGTATCTCTGATTCAGATACCTGCGCCCCGAAACCCTGGTAGAAAATCAACAGAACTTGTAACCCCCATTAAGGTAAGCCCCAAAGCCTCAACACTGAATCCCAAGATCCTAAACCCGAAAGCCCTAACTCCAAGCCATAAGCCCTAAACCCCGAAGCCCTAAACCCTAAACCCTAAACCCCCAAGCCCTAAAACCCCCAAGCCTGGAGACCAGGTGCGAAGCTGCCCCTTCCCCCCGTCTGCCTGTCTTTTTGAGATGCGAGTCGACGGCTCAAGGCCAGCATCGGGTTTGCAGGGCTCTAGAACACTAAGCCCAAAACATAAACCCTCAACCCTCTTCCCCAAAGCCTGAACCCTAGATAACCCTCGACCTAAGCCCTTGGTCAGGCGTCTGGCGTTCCCAGCCCTCCCCCCCCCCAATGGTATGGTCTGGTACGGTCTTGGCGTGTGCGGAGAGGGGTGGGGCCGTTGGAGCTGCAGCTGGAGAAACGGCCAGGCGTCACAGACCAGGCCAGCATAGTACGCAAGCCCTACGCAAGCCATAAATCCTATAACGTAGCNTGGAGCTGCAGCTGGAGAAACGGCCAGGCGTCACAGACCAGGCCAGCATAGTACGCAAGCCCTACGCAAGCCATAAATCCTATAACGTAGCGCAGTAGCGCCTGCTCCTGCTTTTATTAACCTTAACCTAAACTTCAAACCCTGCACCCAACCCTAAACCCCGCCTAAATGCAGGCTCTAGGCCTAAACCAGACATAAACTGTCAACCCTAACGAACCTACATCCCAAACCCTCCCTAAGCACTTGTCGACTTGAAGCCTTAACCCCAAAACCCCCACAACCACCCCACAGGGGGAAGAGGGAACCCACACTCCATCCCACAGGAGGGGGGGTATCCTGGACCATAGACCGTGGAGGGCGGGGAGGGGGGGGGGCCGCGGAGCGCGTGACCATATATAACCCTAACATACCCTATAAAAAACCGTAAATATGGGAAGCTGCCAAAATTATAGTCCTCCTGGGGAACCCTATACAATTCTACTCATAATGCAGCACCCTATAGATTGGGACCCCAACAGGGACCCTAGTTTTGACAACCACCCAAATTCCAAATCTAGCCTCGTGTTGCCTAGGCCGTCAGCGTCATGGACCCACTAGATATTAACCACTAAACCCTAACTCCTAAACCCTAGACACAAACGAGTTTACGTTTGGGTGGAAAATGGTTCATGGCTTGGGTTGTGGGCTTGAGTCACCGTGGGGTGCATTTAACTTGCCGGTTTCGAATTTCAGGTGTAGGGTTTGGGGATTTGTTTCTTCTTTCCTTCTTTTTCTGCGTAGGACCGCTAGGAGTTTTGGAGCAGAGTTTTAGTATTGGGGCCGCTCGGGTTTAGGATTTCAGGGGCCTCAAAAGGTGGGATGAAGGTAGGGGGGGTCATCCCAAAATAAGAGTCCTTATATAAGGGATCCTTAATCCTACCTACCTTCATCCCACCTTTCGAGGCCTCCAAGGATTGTGGGCATGGCATTGGCTTGAAGATTGTTTTGGGAAGGGAAGAAGGCAGCCTGGGTTTTTTGTATTCAGTTTGGTGCTCGGTAGGTCATTATGGGAACTTCAACGGGTTCGTTGTGGATGCGGCTCAGGTTTTCAATGTGTTTCAGGGGTGGTGTCTCAGTGTACGTTACAGGCCATACCGGGCCTAGTATGGAGGCCTTATCAACTGATACCAGCAACTCCTGATTATCCTACGTACTGGCTTACATTCGAAGATACCCTGAAACCCTATGACAACTGTAATAAAGGTCCGTACGTTTGCTTGCTCCATAGGCATTGAAGTTTAAGGAACCCCTGAAGCAACGCTGGGAGGAGCCCTCAAAGCAAGAGGCCTTACCAAACTCGTCTAGAAGCCGTATGGAAAAGTCTAAAGCCGTAGAGAACCTTCATAACAGCTAAACCCTAGACTCCCTAGACCCTATATACCCCAAACCCTTATCCCAACAAAAATCCTTAAACCCTAAACCCTATGTACCTTAAGCCCAGCCCGATATACCCCAAAACCTACATACATCCCAACAAAAATCATTAAGCCCTCAACCCTATGTACCCTAAGCCCGATTTCCCCCCAAAAAAGGACCCTCAACCCTTGCGAGGCCGGATACGAGGACTTGTGGCGGATCGCGGCCGGGTCTTTGTGGCAAAAAGCGAGAGCCGCCTTTCCGTTTGACTATTTGAGGCTTTTGGATGGGGAGTTTACCCTAAGGTTTCCCTTAAACCCTAAAAGGGCCATTGCATTGAAAAAAAAGACCCTAAACCCTAGGCCGAAGGTTTACTGAAAGCTCTCCATTTCCAGAGTCAATTATCATGGTTTCCCTAGACCCCGAGCCCAAACCCTAAAACCCACCGCATGTTTTGGGGGGCGGGGAGGGGGGGTTCGTATTGTGATTCACCGAGACCTGAACCAGAAAACATAAACTACTCTAATATGTAGGGGTGCGTATTGTGATTTTCTTTATTCGTCCCTCTGTTGCCAAGGATTAAGGTGTGTTTTGGGCCAGTTTTGGGAGTGAGTGACTTCGAATATCGGGAGAGCTTCCCCTGTCGCAAGGTCTCAGGTTTTGGGGTTTAGGGTCTAGGCTTCGTGTATACTCTATAGTGTAATTAGATTCTTATCTACCAGTTTGAAATCTAGTCAATGTGATTGTCATCATAGAACCCATCAGACTGGACATCGTTGATGTCGGGAGAGGGCTCCTTCAAAGGGTTCTTTACGGGGTGGGTTCTATACATGTAAGGATTCTTCACAGGTTGGAATTGGAATCTATGGGCTTCAATAGTTGGAGCAGGGTTTCGGGGATGTCTTTCTTTCGTCAAGCTGAAAGTCCGATACGAACGCACCTAAAGCACAAGTAAGTTCTTGCAATCACATTCAAACGGCTGTGTGCCACCAGAAAGAGGCGCTGGCGCCTCAACATCAGAAGGCTGGGCTTCCTTTTTGAGGGCATCCAGGCAAAGCAGAATGCAAGAAAAGCTGATAACTCACCTTCACCCTGAACGGGGAGTATATTATCATCATTGATGCAGCCCCTTCTACAAGTATTCAGGCACGCTTGTGTGTATAACTCGTATAGCTCTGAGATCTTGTACTCCAAACCCCACATCCTAAGCGCTAAAGCCGACATCCTAAGCCTTCAGCCCCAAAACCCTCTCTAAACGTAAGCAAAAACCTTAAATAGCCCTGAACCCCCCAAAAAAATCGGCAAATCCAAAGAGGCCCCCCCAAAAATGAGCCCCGGTGCATGAACCGTGGACTTCCCGGCTCAGGGCGCAGGGTCGCAGTCGAGGTCGGGGTAGTAGCCGTTAAACGGGTCCACCGCGATGGCATCTAGGCCAGGATCAGGGCTCAGGGCTTGCGGCTTAAGGTTTAGGGTTTAGGGTTTAGGGCTTAGGGTTTAGGGTTTAGGGTTTGGGGTTTCGGGCTTAGGGTTTAGGGTTTGGGGTTTAGGGTTCAAAAGCTGATGTTGAGGATAAGGGTTACTTAGAGGGCTCTATTGGGTTCGACAAGTTTGTACATTATATAAAGGGTTATGACGAGGCTTATTGCAAGGGTTTCTATCGCCCCTCATGCCTCTGAGAGTATCTTGTGCAGGTGCTCCAGGAGTTGTGAGCATTCAGCGGCCAGTAGACGCACAGTCCGAGAACAGGAGGCATAGTTCTGAAGACCCTGAACCCAAATCTCTAAACCCTAAAGCCCTACAGACTCTAGGTTCCTGAGTAGTACCCTTTTGCCCTTTTTAGTTTGGGGTCTCCTTATTAAAACCGAATAGTAGGAAAAAGGGTACCCTTATTATAAAGGGGCTACTCGGGAACCTAGGACTTCCCGACCCCGCAGTCCCCTGCCTCAATTCCACGAGAGGTCAACTGCAACCATGGGTGTGGCGCTGGGCGCCATCGGTGCAGCCTCCTTCGTGGCCCCGGCTGTCCAGGCACGGGGGTCGGGTTAAGAGAACCACGCGAGCTCAGTATAGGGACTTCGGAGTTTCATATATTCAGGGCCATAAGAGGTCCCTCATAAAGAACTTATCAAAAGTTCATATCGGGGTACCAGATTTTCTGAAGCGTGTATGTGCGATCAAATCGGACGTACACTATACGCGTTGAACCCTCATACACCACACCCCTGAATCCTGAACGCATACTCCCCAAACCCTAAGCCCCTGAATCCTAAACCCCCAAACCTCTAAACCCTAAATGAGCCCTCAACCCTGAACTGTTAAACTCTTATGGTACCCTTATAGATCCCTTAAAGGAGCCCTTATAGATCCCGCAGGAACCAAAAAGACCCCCAAAGGTCCCAAAGCCCTGAGCTCCGCGAGGCCTTCGTGGCACCTTCGGCAGCACCCGCAGCACCTCAGCTTCGGGGAGCCTCCGAGGCCCGAAGAACTTCGTAGCTGAGCGGATAGGGTTTAGGGTTTAGGGTTTAGGGTTTAGGGGATAAACTTTACACTTTTTGGGATAATTACCCACTATAACACTGAAAGTTTAAACTTTTTGGGGGGCTTATGAACTCAGCAACTAAGAAAAGGGTTCTGTGAGGGTCCGTGCTGCTGTAGGAACCTGATTAGGAACCCTGCAGTTTAAGGTATTAAGTGCTGTTGTAGGAACCTGATTAGGAAACTTGGGGTTGAGGGTGTTAGGGTTTAGGGTTGAGAGTTTAGGGTTTAGGGTTTTTGGTTTAGGGTTTAGCCCTGGGTGTCTGTTTGGGTTCCTTGTCTGAGTCCTAATTGGAGTTCTAGAACCAGGGTTTCTTGATCAGATCCGTGCTGCTGTAAGGGTTCCTTTTTCAGGGCCCGGCCTTGTTAGCAGGGTTCCTTTAAGGGTTTTTCGGGTTTAGGGTAAAGGATGCAGAGTTTAGAGTCCAGAAAATACGGTTTAGGGCTTCTAGGTGCTGCTATCAGGGTTGTCATTAGTGTTCCGCTGAGCGGTGCTGTTGGGCCTTTATTAAGGTTCGGGGTTGGGGGCCTACAGTTTAGGGTTTGGGTTCTAGGCTAAGTTATAGGGGTAAACCCGGTTTAGGACAATCCGGTTCTGGGCTTGGGTGCTGCTGGGGTCCAAGGTTTAGTTTTTGCTTTGAGGGTGTTCTTGTTTATCTCAAGGCGGGTTTTGGTAGGGATTTGGCAGGGTTACGGGGGCATGCTTTGCTAGAATTAGGAGGATTTTGGGCTCAGGGCCAGGCTGCTGAGGGGATTTCGGGGTTCCAGGTCGGCCTTACACAAGTTTTTTGGTGTGGGATTTTGGCAGTAGAAGGTTCCAGGGTGATGAGCCTTGCTGGCATAGGGTAGGTACATGGGAGACAGGGTTTGGCGTCGCTTATGCAGGTCTCGTTCGTGGTTAGTCATTNTGCATGGGGCGGCTGCGATTCTTTAGGAGTCGGACAGCCACGGGTGTTGGGCTTGTCGGGGGTTACAGGTGCAATACAAGGGCCTTAATTCTGATAGGGTTTTGGGGGGTGGTTCAGGCTCTCGAGTTCAGGGTTTTGTCGGATAGAGCGTGAAGCAAGCTTTTGTTCGGGTTAATGCATGCTGTGCTACGAAGACTTCATGGGGCCTTTTTACCCAATTCGTCACTGGTACAAAGCTTCGGGGCGTTGGGTCAAGAGTCAGGGAGTGTAGGGCTTTGGGGTTCTTTGGCATGTCTTTGGAGTGCTTACTTGAATTTTCGCATAGGCTTTACGCATCATACGGGCTTTACATGGTTTTGAGGAGTTTGTGCTATTTTGACACACTGGGGGAACCTGGTGGATCCCTGCTGTGGTCACTGTACGGTTCCTTAACATGATCAACGTCTTGTCTGGGATTGCTGAGTCTTGTTGTCTGGGCTGTTCGGGGCCTATTCTCTGTGATACTGGGTTTTCCGAGTTTCAGAAAAGAGTCCACCAGAAAAGTCCCCAAACCCAAAAACCCTATACGCTACCATCCAGCAAAACCCAAAACCCTATACCCTACCATCCAGCAACACCCAAAACCCTATACCCTACCATCCAGCAAAGCCCAGAACCCTATACCCTACCATCCAGAGCCGTCCCTCAAGCCCCCCCCCGCAAAACCCAGAACCCTATACCCTACCATCCAGAGCCGTCCCTCAAGCTAAACCCTAAACCCTAAACCCTAAACCCTAAACCCTAAAGCCTAAAGCCTAAACCCACAACAGGCGTCTGAGAAGACCAGCGGACGTAGCCAGGCGCCTGTGCCCCTCTTTGTGGCTTTTGGGCCTCGAGGTTGGGTTTGGGTTTTTGGGGGTTTAGGGTTTAGGGTTTGGGGTTTAGGGTTTAGGGTTTAGGTTAAAGTTGGGGGTTTGGGAGACAGGGCTGGCGGCTTGGGGCTTATTCAATGTTTAAATTACGGGGCTCGCCGGCTTGGCGCACGCACCTCTCACTGAGATGGGAAAGTCGACCGTTTTAGGCTTCAGACGGGAGGGCCTAGTGGAGTCTTGCATTGGGCTCGTGTCGCTTCTTAGCACAGATCTTGGTTCGCACACTCGGTCCCTGTATCCTTTTTTCCATCGCCCTCAAGCGCAGCGGTAGGCCTTTGCCGGCCTTTGCCCTCTGGCGGAGGTCAGGGCTTGCAGGCTTAATATAGGGGCCTGAATAATTACGAATACTATTTTGGGGGTTCCTTAATATAACTATAGTATAATGGGCCCCGAAGACCTATTCTAATTATTAAGGCCCCTCTAGTACCTACTCCCTAGTTTGGATTTGTGTACGTCTGCAGCAGAACCCCATGGAGTTGCGAAGCAACTCTGAGGGCTCAGGGTATTGGGGGAAGCCTCGAGAGAAAGCTTATGAAGTCCTCCATAAAACCCGCTACGGTTGATGATATAAATCCTGCATTGCCCATAATAAGGAATATACCATAATTCTCATAGTTTAGGATCATTACGGTACTGCAGGATTTATATCATCAACAGTAGTTCAACCAAACCTTTGAAGAACCCGTACGACTTGGCAGCCAACGGAGAGGCAGTAGCGGCCACAGCAGTCGCATCTGCAGCCCTAGCCGCTGGGCGAAGAAGGACGTTTGGGATTTCAGAGTTGGGGGAGGGTTTCGGGCCTAGGGTTTAGTGTTTTTCAGAGATAGGTGTGCGGGTGTAATAAAGATCCCATAGTGTAAGTGTAGGGCTCTGTATTGAGGTCCTTTCTTCAGGTCTTCTTGTGAAATCTTCACCTCATCGCCTCCACATTCTCATGCCGACATCCTTGATTCCTAGCCCGAAGCAATATCAACAGCATTTTGATAGTCATAGTCTCTCCGCCTCCTCCTCCTCCTGCAGCCAAACGACGATCCAGGTGGTGAAGGCCCGAAGAACGGACCCTTCCAAACTCAACTGATCACTGAAGCCTAAACGAAAAAATCCAAACAAAAAGCCAGAACAAACCCGAAATCGCTTAAGCCTTTAAGCTCTTACGTCCTAATCTCTTACAGCCTCTAGAGCCTTGCAACATCCTCTAAAGCTCTGTAGAACCTTGAAGATCCCATGCCAACCCCATATAAAACCCAAGCATTCCTCTCTTTTTTTGGGGATGCCTTCTTAGTAATATTGTGAGCTGAATAGTTGGAATACGGTTCTGGTGCATTATAGTATCACCAGAGTATCACTGTATTTCGGGGTACGTTATAGTAGAATTATGTAGGGACTACAGGGGAGCCACCATTCCTGATCCTCATCGATTCGTACAAGGCGCTACTATTCGTAATAAACCCTAAATTCCCAAACCCTAAACTCCAAACTCCTAAACCCGAACCTCCTAAACCCTCAACCCCCAGCCCCCGAAATCCTAAACGGACCTTCTTCGTCGTCCAATTCTGAGGCGCTCGCTTCCAGCGGCCGCCGCGCCGGTCGCGGGGCGGCGGTGGCCAGAAAGGCAGAGGCATCCGAGCTTTGAGTTTAAAATATTTTTCGATAAATAAATATATAAATATATAAATATATAAACT
>BGNK01002620.1:0-96173 GCA_003297005.1 Symbiodinium sp. clade A Y106
GACGAAGCCAGGTCCCAGGTAGAACAGCAGGAGGCAGTTACAAATAAAAGACAAACAAAAACAAATAAAGACAAATAAAGACAAATAAAAACAAAAAAAGACAAATAAAGACAACAAAAGACAAAACAAAACAAATAAAGACAAAGTTTGCCAAATACGAACATAAATAAGGTTTTGGGCCCTTTACATATAAGCCCTGTTGATCTAATCCCTGTTGTTCTGGTTCGGCGCAAANACAAATAAAGACAAAGTTTGCCAAATACGAACATAAATAAGGTTTTGGGCCCTTTACATATAAGCCCTGTTGATCTAATCCCTGTTGTTCTGGTTCGGCGCAAACGGTTAAGGATAAAGGGTTTAGGGTTTAGGGGTTTAGAGGTTTAGGGGTTTAGGGTTGGCAAATCCAATGGCCTGGTATTCAAAGACTAGTCACTCGGGGTCCACGCACCAAAGGCTTCGAAGCGCTTCCCTGTCTATCTACCTACCTGCCGAGCTGTCTACAGTATCTGTTTTTGTTTTCATATCGGTTTGCTTACCTATCGATCTGTTGATCTGTCCATCTATCTACTTACATATCTACCTATCCTACCTAGCTATATACCTTCCTATCCTATCTACCTACCTACCTGTCTAGCTGTCTACTGATGTATCTATCGGTCGGTCTGTCTGTCTTACCTACTCGAATCTCATCGAACTGGATCTGCTGTTGCCTCGTCTCATCTAATCCAACCGATTCCTAATCTAAGCCAATCTGATCTCTCGCTCTCTCTCTCTCTCTCTGTGCGTGTATATATATATATATGTACCTATAGCATACACTTTTAACCAATATTGTACCGCCAGAGAAAATAATCGACAGGTGCATGGACCCTTGTGGTTTTTCAAAGGCTGTCGCATAGGGGTGTCTTATACATGGGGGTCTCTTCTTTAAGTCTCTAGAAGTCAATGTCCCCCCCTTGGCTTGTGCGGACTCATGCTGCACTTGTTGTAGAGATCCTTGACGATTGGACCCTCATACTGCAAGGATACATGTTGAGCAAAAGATGCCTTTGCGTTTGGCTTCTGCCCCAGTCTTGTGTTATAAGACACGCTTGCGTTGAGAGGCTTTCTTCAAAGCCGGCTAGAAGCAAACACAACTAAAACAAAGCTGCCCGACAGCTGAATCAAAGCTAAACGAAACCAGAAGCCAAGACCCTAAACCCTAAACCCTAAAGCTGCCTGGCTGGACAGAAAATGTCCACCCCGCCAGCCCGATCAAGTTTATTGTAGTGTACATTTACTGGATTTTGAAGTAACCAAGGAGAAAAAAGTATAGACTAGTATTTCATAATGGTTCCCTAAAGGAACAGGTACCCCCAAAAAAATCAAGTATGGTACTCAGAACCCAGCCTATGATCCCTAGAGATCCCTTAAAGGGACCCTGAAAGGAAGCCTCAAGATGCCTGGGATCCGAACTTTGTGTAGTCTACGTTTATATTTCTGGAGGCCAGGGCCCTAAACCGTAAAAGCTCCCTAAACCTTTCCTTAACCCTGAAGAACCTACCTTTTTAGGGTTCCTTATTATGATTTCAGTCCTTAAAAAGGTAGGTTCTTCAGGGTTAAGGTTATATTTGGACCCCCAGGACCGGCTCGATAGGCCGTAACATGGGGGCCTTGAAGGGAAAGTTAGAATAGGGTGTTGAGGTGTTATAAACTAACCACCCTAAGGATCAGAAGGTATGAAACTGGCAATTGTGGAGACTTCGATACTAAGGCCTTGGGGAAGCCCAACAAAACCAAACACAATTTTATACCGCAATAAAAAGGCAAACTAAAGCAAAGCTGGGAAACAAGGAGAGGCTAACTGCTCGTTAGGGCCTGTCCATCGAATGTGGGTTACACTTTTGGGCTTCCGGACTTGGCTCTTGGATAACTGGTTCCGGAATTCTTGAACGACTTTCGCCTTGAAGTGTGAAATGCTTAACCCTACCTTAAACTACCATCAGCTACAAAAGTTAAAATAGGGTCTTGCTACAAGCCATACTAGAGTTTATACCTGTATCCCCAAACCCCACAGAATAGTAGGTTATGACCCCTTAATCAGAGGGTCTAACCCCCAAAGCAGTAGGTTTTTGAATCCCCAGGTAGGAGCCCACAGAAAACGGTGGCCTTGGTAGATCCAAGTCAACCCAAAAAATTTCGGGGCCTTAGGCCTGCAGAATTGGGTGTCGGTGTGGGGCCTGGGGCCTGGGCCTAGAGGCTGAGGTTTAGGGTTTAGGGTTTAGGGTTTAAAGGCTTTTAAAGCTTTTGAAAAATATTAGTAAATAAGATCCCCTTAAGCCCAATAAGGGAAAATTGAATATGTCCCAAAGCCCTACCTAGCAAGAATAAGGTTCCTTTCAGGCTTCCTTTTTGAAGGGGGTTCAAGAGTTTGGTAGAGGGGCCGAAACAGTTCGAATGGGGTCTTGGGGTATATCATAGTATCACTATAACTTCCAAGAATAATGTTGTTCGGTGTTAAGGCTTCTTTGCAGGTCCAGCGGCGGCAAAGGCACGCCCTTAGACGCCATCATCTCCTTGATCCTTGCTGGGTCAAGTGCTTGAGGGCTTGGAGCTTGTAGGGGATAGGGCTTCCCTAGAGTCTCCATTGTAGTTCCTTTTTTGGTTAACCAAAATCTCTATTATAGGATCCTAACCATAAAATTGGCTAACCAAAACTTGGTGTTTGCCTCGACCCTCCCGAAAAATTTTAAGGGGTCTGGGCCTGGTGGTGAAGATGAAAGACATGTTGATGCTGCAGATGAAAGTTGGGGCCCATGAGTGAAGCTGGTGAGGCAAAAATGAGGATGAACCTACGGGCCTCAAGAGCCTGGGGGGGCTGGGGATGAAGATGAAAGACATGTTGATGTTGCAGATGGCAGTTGGGGCCCATGAGTGAACCTGATGAGCCAATGATGAGATGAGCCTATGGGCCTCAAGAGCCTGGGGGGGGCTGGGGATAAGATGAAAGACATGTTGATGTTGCAGATGAAAGTTGGGGCCCGTGAGTGAACCTGATGAGCCAATGATGAGGATGAGCCTATGGGCCTCAAGAGCCTGGGGGCTGGGGATGAAGATGAAAGACATGTTGATGTTGCAGATGAAGTTGGGGCCCATGAGTGAANGGGGGGGGGCTGGGGATGAAGATGAAAGACATGTTGATGTTGCAGATGAAAGTTGGGGCCCATGAGTGAACCTGATGAGCGAATGATGGGGATGAGCCTATGGGCCTCAAGAGCCTGGGGGCTGGGGATGAAGATGAAAGACATGTTGATGTTGCAGATGAAAGTTGGGGCCCATGAGTGAACCTGATGATGCCAATGAGGATGATAGGGCCTATTAGCCTATGATCTACTACAGCCCTGTGCAGGTGGGTTCTCGGCGAGCAAGCTCAGCTCTGCTTGCTCCACAGACTAGAAAATTTACAAGCTGGCCTTGCACCGTCGCATCTGTACATCTGCAGGCAGTCTTGTTGTGGCGGGCTCAACATGTCGCAGGTGCATGTGACCTCGCACATGCTAATCGGCAAGTATCCTGGGCTCATCCCCAGGGCCCTCTCAGACTCCCTTCACGGCCTTTTCGGCCTGAAGATGAAAGACAATGTTGATGCTGCAGATGATGATGCTGGGGCCCATGAGTAAGCCTGATGATGCCTGCATGGCGGAGATGCAGATGAAAGAACCATGGAGCCTGGGAGCCCGGGAGCCCGGGAACCTGGGAGCCGGGGAACCTAGGAGCCAAACCAGTCATTCAACCGGGGAATCAAAGTCGGCGTTTCATCGCCGAGCCAGCTACCTCAGTGTGGCATGATGCTCGACGTGAATCTTGGTTGCAAAAGTGCAGCTGAGGCACTGCTCTTCTCCAGGAACAGAAAATTCCTTGGAGCACTAGTCGACTGGCCAACTGCATGTTGTCGTTTGTCTGATAAATTCTAAATCTCACTACTTCAACTGGATTGATGATGATGCTTTTGTTGTTGCCATGGGTCTTCAGGACGCACCAGGCTTGACACGAGTTCGTGACAATCACGGCGCACTTGAGATCGCTGAGCAGTTTTCTCAAGGGCTTATTGCCCGGCAGCACGCTTTGAAACTCCTCCAAATTGGCCCTGACCTGGANCACGAGTTCGTGACAATCACGGCGCACTTGAGATCGCTGAGCAGTTTTCTCAAGGGCTTATTGCCCGGCAGCACGCTTTGAAACTCCTCCAAATTGGCCCTGACCTGGATGAGAACATCCGCTGGGCTCCGACGGCACCAACTCCCAAAGGCCTTGGCGAAGGTAGAGTTCCATTCCACGGCCTTGCCACCATCACCCCCATCATCTGCACCGAGTTTTCCGAGATACTGCAGCAACCCTCGCACATGTAGATCCAGAAGTTTCTTTGTCGGGTACTGCATGTAGTCGATCCTGGGCAAAGGCATTGGCTTACAAGTTTTTGTTTAAACATACGGTGTGTTATGCTCTCTAAGATCAGGACTTTCCACGGTGCGGGGGGGGGGGTACAGTGAAGGGAAGCGTAACATGAAACAACAATAATACTCAAAATAAGATGCCACCTGAAGGGAGTCTCCCCAAAATAGTGCTGGCAATTATTTAGGCCCCTGTTTATCTTAACTCCACGCAACGCTCCGCTCGAAAACCAGAGCAGTCCTCAACCCCAAGCGCTAAGCGCTCTGCCAAATTGCCCCCACAGCCCCTCCCCACACTGCCTATGTGCCTATTATGTTCCCTATCCAAGTAGCCAGAAGCATCAACCCTGAAGCTTATCCCTGCCTGCATGAATGAACCCTAATATAGGGGCCTTGGAGGTTTAGGGTATAGTATAGGAATAGTGTTGGTAATTGTGTAGGCGCCTACATCAATTTTAATAATTATCCATTAAAAAGGTCCGTGTGACAGTCCGGATTAACACCTGGATGCAAAACACCCCAGTCCCTATCTGCCGCATAATGGTAGGATTTCTCATGACGGTTACAACCGTCATAATGGGTAGTCGTGACAACACCGTCACTGTATTTGGAAATTTGTCCGTTCTGCTGTGGCCTATAGGCCTGTAGATGAGAATATGAAAGACAATGTTGATGCTGCAGATGATGATGCTGGGGCCCACGAGTAAACCTGATGATGCCTGGAGATGAAGATGAAAGAGCCATGGAGCCTGGGAGCCCGGGAACCTGGGAGCTTGGGAGGGTTGGACCTAAAGGGGTCTGTTAGGGTTACTTCGGCTACTTTTAGGGATCTATGGCGGTAGCCTCAATAATTAAACTTTGGGTTGATGGTGCACGTTATACCATAGTTATAAGGAACCCTAAATGGAATCCTGAAAGAATTACAGAACCCTTGAAGCAACCCTTGTAGATCCCTTAAATTAAATGGCACCCTTGTGGAAATCACTGTCAAGAACCGAGCCCCAAGCCGAAAACCCTGCACCTGAAACGCTATGCCCTCAACACCTGTGGAACCCGAAATCCGTCTAGGAGGGAGAGTAGTAGTAGCAGCAGTAAAGAAGTAGCAGTAGCGTTTCAGCAGCAGTAACAGCCACAGCAGGAGCAGGAGCAGGAGAAGGAGCAGGAGCAGTAGCAGCAGCAGCAGCAGCGCCAGCAGTAGCACTAGTACAGCAGTAGCAGTAGCGGTAGAAGTAGTAGTAGTAGTTGTAGTAGTAGTAGTTGTTGTTGTTGTTGTCATTGTTGTTGTAGTAGCGGTAGCAGCCGCAGTAATAATACTGCTGATGGTCAAAATCCTGCATTACCCATCATAATTTTAATAATATTGAAAATACCATAATTCTCATAGTTTAAGGTCACTAAAATAATGCAGGATCTTGACCATCACCCGTAGTAGTAGGGGGCTCCATAAATTTAATTAATTAATATTTGACTACAGCTACTGCCCTACTGTTTTACTGCTGAGCCCTGGAGCCTTGGAGGCTCACGAGGTTCGTCGGTCGTATTCCATCAACAGAAAACATACATCCACGAAACCACCAAATTACAATGATGAATAGTCGTCGTGAGTGACTATGTCAGTGCATCCGCCAGGATGCTTCTCCAAGGCCACCATGCAAGTGCGTGGGCCCAGGTCGCTGAACACCGGTGCTGCATTGCCGTCAATGAAGTCGCCGGCGATGCTCAGCATGCTGCCCAGTGTGGCGAAGTTGAGGTCGCGGTTGAACTTGTGAATGGCCTTGCAGTACTTATGACAAAACTGACTGTGCGGTGCCCGGAGGCAGCACATACAACTTGTGACAGGGAAACTCAGGCCAAAGCCTTTTGCACAGTGCACTTCTTAGTACCAGTCGCACCAGTTGACCTCACCTTTCGTTTCTTCCAGGGCCTTCCAAACGACCTGCCTGGCATGTACATATTCTAAGCTGCGAAAACCCTTCGAAGTGACCTGCTTTTAGTTCCCTTATCTAAGTAACATCATATATATATAGGCATATATATATAGCTGTCATGTTTCGGCTTTAAGGCATGCTCGCGACATGTGTAAACCCTAAACCCTGACTGAACCCTAAACCCTGGACCCTGAACCCTGAAGCCTGAACCCTGAAACCCTAAACCAGAAAGGGTCCGAGGGCTTCCTTTTGCGATGGGGTTTCGGTTTTCTTCAGATTTTCGGATGTGGAACTCGTTCGGACACCTTTTTCCACGGCTGCATGGGACGTGAGCTGCAAGCCAGCACAGCATGCCTTTGGTTGCAGGCTCTGGCTTCAAATGGTGCTAGGGGTGACAGGCCTGCAGGTCTTGGTTTGGGCAATTCGGGTTTTAGGGATAATAGGGTCTGGGTTGGGTGAATTGTGAGGTCATTCAGGCTTATGTAGTTCAGATATAGGCTTCGAGGGCTATTCAGATTGGGTTTTTTGGGGTTTAGGAGTTTAGGGGTGTAGATGAATCAAGTACCAAAAAAAGTCAACCCCCTTAATGGGTTTCTTGACCCTGAAATCGTAAGCCCTTAACCCCGTGCCCTTACACCCGGGCCCAGATATAGGCTTCAAGGGCCATTCAGATTGGGCTTTTTTGGGGTTTAGGAGTTTAGGGGTGTAGATGGATCAAGTACCAAAAAAAGTCAACCCCCTTCAGGTTAAGGGCATGGGTTTCTTGACCCTGAAATCGTAAGCCNTTGGGCTTTTTTGGGGTTTAGGAGTTTAGGGGTGTAGATGGATCAAGTACCAAAAAAAGTCAACCCCCTTCAGGTTAAGGGCATGGGTTTCTTGACCCTGAAATCGTAAGCCCTTAACCTCGTGCCCTTACACCCGGGCCGATTCCCGGCGAAAATACGAAAATATGCTAGCTATAGGGTTTCGGGTTTAAAATATATGACAGCATGGGGCTTAGTTTTGGGTTTATGCCATTCAGGTATACATCAAATAGGGCCTTTGACTCCGACCCCAACCCTAAATCCTAAATTCCCGCTCGACTATCCCGTGGAGTTTTGTCGGGTTAATAAGTTCTAGCTTGGGTATTAAACATATATCCGAATTCCTCGTGTACTATTTTTAAAGTCCTGGGCCAGGCTGGCCGAAATGAACTCTAAAGAGATATCCCCGGTATGGTAGCAATAGTTTTTTTTCCTTTAGGCCGCGATGATCGGGTTTAGGTCTTGGGTTTAGGCTCGGGGTTTTTTTTAACACTCAGCGGATGGCTTGCTGCCACGTCTTTGCCGCACTCGCATAGCGGTGCCAAGGAGCCGAGTGCTGCAGCAGTCGACGTGATCTGTGCTGCACTGCCGGCACTGCCCTTCTCTCAGATTCACCCTGGCATGGCAGCAATCCAAACGTCCTGAACAAAACCCNCGGCACTGCCCTTCTCTCAGATTCACCCTGGCATGGCAGCAATCCAAACGTCCTGAACAAAACCCCCTCGGACCCCGCCTCTGCTCGGTAGCTGCGCCAGCACGATGGCGGCGACGCGACGCAGCCGTGGGGCCTGGGAACCTGGGAGCCTGAAAGCCTGAGCCTATGGCGGCAGGAGAGCGGAGCCCTGGAGCCTTGGAGCCTTGAACCTTTGAAGCCTGAACAACCTTGAAGCCTTGGAGCCTCAACAACCTTGGAGCCTCAACAACCACCAAAAAATTAAAAATCCACGAAACCGGCACCAAGAAAAAAAAGGAACTACAATGGAGACTCTAGGTAGAGTCCAAACCCAAGACAACGAAGGCAACGAATCGAGCGCCGGGTGTAGGCTTGTGCCTGAAACTCAAGGCCTCATATTTATGCCGAACTAAGGGGCTGAGTACCCTAGCCGAAAAAAGGTTAACCTTTTCAATTATGGTAGGATTACGCTGAACCCTACATTACCCCAAACCCTGAATAGCCCCGAACTTCCTTCAACACTGAACCCCAATCCTTATAACTCCCGACTATGCAAGGGTCTGCAACTCTTTGGTGAGAGTGCGCCGCAGGGTCGCCCTTGAAGCCATCCTGCCTCCAAACGCGGCACCTGGTCTGGTTGGGATGTCTGAGTCTTTAATACACTAAACCTGATAAACCTGTACAAGGTAGTATCCGACACTGTGGTAAGACTCTGCGGTTCGTACCTGGAAGTAGCAGGATTAGATAGCTGCACTGCAGTGCAATGGCTCCTGCAGTGGTGTGATGCACATGTTCGAGTAGAATTGGTGGAAAAATCCAATACTTTGGCGCTCGAATGTATGAACCGCACTCCCGCCACCGTGGCGTTCGTCTTTTGGCGCGTTGTCGGGTGGCCTAGCCTACACCTTAAAACCTGCAGCGATTTGAGAACCGGGTTCCTAGGGTTAGGATAGGGGTTTAGGGTGTACCTAGAGTCTCCATTGTAGTTCCTTTTTTTGGTTAACCAAAATCTCTATTATAGGATCCTAACCATAAAATTGGTTAACCAAAAAAAGGAACTACAATGGAGACTCTAGGTAGGGCCTTAGGGTTCGGCCGTCTTGCAATTCATGGTGTGTGGAATTTCGCCAAATTGCAACTCGTCGTCCAAAGTTCGTGTTGCCACTACAGTCCTGTGCCTTACTGGCTCCCGAATTCGAAGCGGTGCTTCCACTACACCGCCGTGGGTGTTTTCAGGTGTTTACCGTTATTTCAGCGTTAGGGTGGTTCAGGGTTTCAAGCGTATAGGGTGGCTGCTGAGGGTTAGCGGCTTCGGACCACTGCAGAGTGTGCAAAGTCAGTGTCGTTCAACTGGACACGGGCTCATGAATGGTCAGCATGGGTCAAATGTCATCCACTGCGATGCCATCATCAAGTTATACCTTTCCACGAGAGCACCTTTGAGACTTGTGGCATCGTGCCCCACCGGTTTGCCATCTTCCATATCAGGTGTGACAACGCAGGTTCCTGTATCTTCTTCTGGGTCCTTTGGTTGTTCATTGCGCTTCATTCGTTCCTCATTCATCGCTTGAAATTAAACGGAACAACAACAACGAACCGAGAAAAAGATTCGCTTCGCACAAATTATAAGGCACGCATGAGTTTGAAGAAGAAGCGAATAGAAGCTCGTACAACACCTACGGCCTACAGTTACAGCTAGGTCATACTCCAGCTTACCCAGGAGCCCCCTAACGGAAGCAAGGACTCTTTCTACATTGCTCAGTTTTCAAGCCAGGAAACCAAAAACCCTAAATCCTGGAAGCCCTACAGTAGAAGCCAGAAAGTTGGAACATGGCTTTAGGAGGATTAGTGCTAGGATCCCTTATACTGTACCTTAAGGGCATGAGGATAATGATGTTCCAAGTTTCTGGCTTCTACAGCCCTAAACCCCAAAGCCTGCAAGCTCTGAATCACTATAAAATCCAGGCCCAGGATCCATCGCTGGTTTCTGGCTCCTGTGACGTAGCGTCCGGCCGGGTGCAGGAGGAGCCAGACGAATCCGACGGCCGGCGATCTGCAGAGATGCCCAGGTAGGTGCCAGCAACGTGAGACATTACCTCTGTGGCTTCAGATTCCGGGTTTGGTGGTTCAGATTCCGGGTTCTGGCTTCAGATTCCGGGTTTGGTGGTTCAGATTCCGGGTTTGGGGGGTTTTAGGGGCGGCTAGCGTTAAGGGCTTAGGGCCTTAGGGTTCTAGGGGTTTGGGGAAGGAACATGATTTGTAGGAGTGACTCAGACTCAGTGACCTTGACAGCGATAAACATGCAGGCTCACGTGCTCACGCGCAGCGAGGAACGTTTTTCAAGCTCTTAGTCTTAGACGCTGCGAGAACGGCGCATGGGCGCATGGCAGAGAGATTAAAACGTTTGTGCTTAAGGGCCGTCCTTTTGCAGGGGCCTGGGATTCAGGATGTCCGAACAGAAGCCTGTGGCCTCACAGTGGGCATTGATAAAGCTTCGCATGCTGGCAGTGGCGGAGGCACAAGAGGAGCACCAACAGAACTGCCGAGTTGGCCAACCATGCCTCAGAGTAAGATTCCATGCCGAGGACGCCCAAACACACCGAGAAAGAGAGAATCTGTTGCGCGAGCAAAGCCATACCGTAGAGCAAACCCACTAAAAGACTACATGCGAGGTTGATGAGCACCTCCTGCAACAGACCACGTCGTGCACGAAGAATGTGAAGGACCTTTAGCCAGACTTGCAAGATCAATGGCATCCACAGCAACCGCCAAACGGTAATGAAGAGCATGGATGCTGCTGCACGAGGCACATCGACTTCCACTGCATCGTAAGAAAAGCTGGCTGGACTGGGATACGTCATCGACTGTCGCGACACGTTGTGCATAAGTCCAAACCAAAGCACAGGGACAGCGCTGCCGACGATCCGAGAGTACGGAGCCCCATATTGCCCGAGGTTTTGCTCAAAAGCGGCTGCAATGTCCTGCTGAACTTAAGCGTCGAAGTCATCCACAGATCCGAACCACAAGCGAATGCATTCGCCCAAAATTTCTCGGTCGCAAGGCATGGATTCTCCGCTCGATGGGTTGATGTGGCGAGCGTACAGTGTTTGGGGTTTAGAATTTAGGGTTGTGTACAGCACTGGCAAATGGGATCTCTCTCGCAGGAAAAGGTGCGCAGCTGTGCTTGCACTGCTTTTGCTGCACGGAAATGCAGCCGGAAAGCTACAGCGACCGAGGCAACACAGAGTTCCCCAGGGCACCACCACGCCCAGACTAAGCATCACCTCTGCGATGGGCGGGGTGCGGCCCAAGTTGCAGCAAGGATAGGCCTCGATCAACTGGAGGAATCCAAACAAGGCAGTGGAGCACACAAACATGGGTTCTTGTTAAGGGAAGTAATTAATTATAGTTACCAGAATAAGGATCTATAGTGAATAATGTGGTCATATGGTTTCCGTATTATGGCAACTTAAATTAAATTCCTTAGCAAGAACCCAGACACATAGCAATTGTTGTGGATCCCCAAAGCACTGGCCGGATCTGCAGCTTTGCGTCGCTTCCGTGGCTTTTTCAAAGGCCGCCATCTCCAAGATGCAGAAGAGCCTCTGGACGTAAGGGTTCAGAAATTCAGGGTACCATAGGGTTCAGGGTTTAGGGTTCAGGGTTTGGGGTTTAGGGTTCAGGGTTCAGGGTTCAGGGTTTAGGGTTTAGGATTTAGGGTTTAGGGGTCAGGGTTCAGGGCTTAGGGTTCAGGGTTTAGGGTAAGAGCCTCTGGCTGTAAGTTGTATCCCAGCAGACCAAGAAGGATGCCGAGTGCTGCGCCAGGGCAACGTTGAACACTCCCGCGGCTTTCAGTTCCGGATCTGTCTGATGTAATTATCCCAAAGGCTCCATGTACCCATATAGTAGATACTTAGGCCTTAAAGTACCTACCTAGGGACCCCTTTAAGGCTTAAGCATCTACTATAAAGGTACATGGAGCCTTTGGGTATGCAGATCTTGTCCAGGAAAACTCTCTTGCTGGATCTCCAGAAAATGAGGGTCGGGCCAGCCACAAGAAGACCCACTGCCATCGCGATGAAGCTTTGTGTGCCACCACTGACAACCCAAGGCGAAAAAAAAACGAGGCGAGCACGGCCAAGCTGCCCAGTGCGGCGGCAGGAAATCCATGACACACCACGAGGAGTAATTAACATGACTTTGCTGAAAGTGTGGCCATGCCAGGAATGAAACCAAAATTGTGGAATTTCAGTGCTCGTTTTGCTGTACTTGTAGAGGTCGCTGGAGTAGGCGCCGTCACGAAGTGCGCGGCCGCAGCCCCACAGCACTTGCATCGCTGGTGTCGTTCGCTGGATGCTGGGGTCTGTCAGCTCTTGGCGGGCAATGTAATGTGCCGCTGCTCTCCTGGGCTCTTTTTCAAGACTTTACTCTTTAAGGTTACCAGAATAAGGAACCCCAAAAAATTGGTAAAGAAATGGCAAACACTGTCTCATTTGGAGCTGCGTGAGATCCAGGGTGCTTCGGCTTCGGCCAGGTGCTGCGACATCTTCCTCTGCATCGTGCTCCCACCTTGCTCGCATCACCGGCAAGTTTACCTCGTCTTGCCTGGGAGAAGCCATGAAGACGGGCCTAAACGTGCACGAGCGTCCACGCAGTCGCCACCAGTGCCTCTTCTTCGAAGAGAGCCCAGTCGGCGATCCAAACCCTGCTCAACTGCTCATGAGACTCCAACGTGCCTCGAGCCAAAACCTGCAGCTAACTGCCGTTACCTGTGCTGCACACCCGACGGCAAGGTTATCTACGACCACGGCTGACACCATGCTGATCTAGTCGACAAGCTGTGCCTGGGGCATCTTAGCTGATGATGACGACGAAGACGATGTTGATGATGCTGGAAATGACTATGCTGAGAAGAACCACAAACCCGCGACCATCAGGGCGATGATTCCGACACTCTTGTCCAAAAGGCAGCTAACAGTTCTCCGGTAAGCCAAGTCACATGGGGCACGGCGGTCAGGATTGCAGTGTCGTAGTTCAGGATGCGACCGATAAATGCATCGTCTGCCAACATCCGCTGACATTTGCTCCAGTCTTTTCGATCGTCGAAGAAGCTTGCTGGAGACTTCCCTTGGAATCTTGAGGCATTCAAAAACCTTGGACGCGGGCTCGGGCTTCTATAGGGACTGAATAGTTGGAATAGGGTTTTGATGTATACCATGGTATAGCTGTATAGCTATAAGGGCACTATAACGGTAAAATACTATCAACTCTTCCGACCCCTATATTAGGATCAAAAAGGGTTCAGGGCGGGGCAAGTTGTGTGGACTCCTGAAATTCCAAGTGCAACTGGCTACGGTATTCTGCGCTACCGGGGTAAGTACATATTTTACCTTGGGTGCTGCCCCGCTGCATGAACTAACGGTCTATCAGAAGGGTACTATTAAGGCCCGTGTATATACATATAGCTATACATGTATACATATACATACATATATGTACATATAGTTACTGTACTCATATGTATACATATGTATAATATACATATATATATATATATATGTAGCAATACTATTCAACTGTTACTAAGTGGAGGCAGTATCCAATGTCTAAGTATGGTGCCTACACAAGAGTGTAGTGGGCTGTGACGACAAATCACAGGATTTACTTTAAGATCTAACAACCGACTGTTTTCAGGGCTATACCCTGGAATTGAGGGGTCATAACCTACTATTTTGTCGGGTTCAAGGTAATCGCTTTCCCTTGGAACTAGTTTGTCCGTGCGGCCACAAGTATACCGACTACCACGCCGGGCGCTTGAAGTAGGGGCTTCGCGTCGAGTGGTAGTGCTTGCCATGCCAGAACATTTAGTTACAAGAGCTAATATATAGTTGCAATAGCAGTTGTAATAATAATGTGGAAACAAAAAGAATGATAAAACGAATATTGGCAAGAAGAATAGGTTTCCTGGTGAGAATAAGAAGAGGAATAGGGCGAATAGGGTTTTGAGCGATGTCTTAGAGTAGACTTATCATGAGGAACCCTAGCGAACAGTGTAATACTTGATGTGGCTGTTGTTTTGAAGCATGGCTCACGAACGCCGCAACCCTACATGCCCTACTCCAGGACCCTAACCCCAAGGGTCCAAAGGACCCAATAATTAGGTACTCGGTTTTAGGATAGTAGTTATGTAGGTTAGGATTTTGGAGGGTATATGACTATTAGGTACTTGGACCCTTGGGGTAAACCCTAAACCCTCAGCCCTGAGACAGAGTTGACTCCAGGGGGCAACCAGACCGCCGCCAGCGTCCTCTTCACGCTGTCCGGAGGACTCCGACCTTATTTAGGGGCCTGAGATAACTAGAAAAGGATGTTGGCGTTCATTGTAGTACTTTCGGATTATAGTATTCTGATGATTATAGTACTAAAGTATTATAGGGTTAGAGGGTTAAATGATTGTGGTACAAAAGTATAGTGATGAACAGGAACCCTAAACAATCGTATTGATAATTGTAGTTGTTCAGGCTTCTATATTAAGTGCCAATCGCTATGCTTGGTGTGGGTTGCTTATCTGAAGGTCAAAAACATACATATATATATATGTATACATATATACATACATATGTACATGTGTACACACATACATACATGTATGCATACGTACATACATGCACACATACATACATACACTCATGCATGCATGCATGCATGCACCAACCAAGCCAACCAACCAACCAGCCGACTCAGCAACCCCACAAACCAACCCAACCAAACCAAACCCAACCCAGCAACAAAACAAACACGCATACATACATACATACATACATACATACATCCATCCATGCATGCATGCATACGTAAGTACGTACATACATACCTGAATACCTACCTACCTACCTACTTACGTACATACATAAACACACCTACATACTTACACACCCACACACCTACATGCATGCATATTTGCATGCATGCATGCATGCATGCATGCATACATATACAAACACGCCTACATACCTGCAGATCCACACACCTGCATGCATGCATGGACACAAAGCTTTAGTCAAGTCTTACTAAGCCCTAAAGGGCTTTTCGTCATACGTAAACTGAAGGTCCCTTTGAGGCCTATCTTGTCATTTGACACTCACAGACCCGAAACTCAAACAGCACAGCCCTAAACCTCAGCCTTGCGGAACTCCCCGCGCTCGCTACACTTAAGGATTTAGGGTTTTCGGGTATGGGGGTAGGTTTATAGCAAGGGCTTTGGGGTTACTTAGATACATGCCATGTCTTCAATCGTCTTCCCTTGACTCCTGCGAAACTCGAACATCTCCCCAACACTCCCGAGCTACCTGGTTTGGGGGTTTAGGGTTTCAGGTACACCGCAGCTGGGGCTCCAGTTTCCGACTATTTTCTGGGCTCTTCCATTCAATATCGGGGCCATCACGTACCCTTTTCTGAGGTTTGGGGGTGCGGGTCCTTCCTAAAGTGAATAAACTTGAAACCTTCATCCTGAAGAAGCAAGCTCGGGTTTGGGGCGTTCCATAAGGAACCGCAAGGAATACTATCTCTAAGTGAATGTATATGTAGATACCATATGCCATTACAGCCCCCAGTCCCCACAAATCGACTAATCAATCTAGACCCCGATCAGCCACAAAATTACACTACTGTAGACCCCGATCAGATATCACAAACGTTCTTTAACGGCCCTGATATTCGGATCCCTATAATAATCTCGTTAAGCGAATAAGTCTCCCTTATGGTTACCAGTAGGTCAGGCTGCAAAGCTGGCGGATCTCTGAGAGCTGCCTCCGCGAGAGGCTGCCCAACTGCTCTGCCGCCTTGGGGACTGTGGTACTGGGGTAGGACGGTTTCCAACAGGTCTTGCAAGGTTTAGTGGGGGCTTGTGGCATTGGATGAGGTTGACATGTTTGTGGTACAGGTACCTTAATGCGGAAAAAACCTAAAACCCTGTATGCCCCTAAGCTCTGGATTAGGGTTTCGAGTTTAGGATTTGGCTGTCGTTGTTTAGGAGTTGGTGTTTCGAAGCTCGAAGTCGGGCTGACGAGCTGGAGTCTGGGCGACTTTAGAGTCGAAATTTCTGCGGACTCTTCGTAGGGTTTGTAGGTTTAAGGTTTAGGGTTCTAGTAGACCCCGAACGCGCATTTTAGAAGGACCCTGCAGCGACGCAAAGTGGGTCTGGGAGGCTACTGCCGTATTATGAGTCCCTCAGACTTGAAGCGCTAGCTAGAGTTCAGGTATCATATTGCTCAAGGAGTCAGGAGACCTCAACCCTAAACCAAGTCCGCAAGAGGGCTTGAAGCGTCTTCAATGTGCAGTCTGCCAAACCTCGAAAGTCTAGAAGTCCCCAAATCTAACATTCAAGACTTGCATGGACAAAAATGATAAGGAGCCCCAGAACGGCAGGTTGTACAGGTTTCAGGTAGGGTCTAGGGTTTAGGCTGCAGGACCTGTGCGCCCCCGACACCCCAAGCGCGAAGGCCTCCGTGCGCCGCTTTGCCTCGGCTTTCGCGTCTCATAAAGCCCCAGGGACCCCTGGAAACTTCAAATAACTAAGACTAGGAGTTATATGGGATCAACGGTTTAGGGTTTAGGGTCCCTTTTGAGAGAGCCAGAAGTAGGGCTAAGAAGGGTCCCCTTTAAGGCGTCTCACTAATACTAGCTAAGATCATAAAGCGCTAGAGACCCTTGAAGCTTCAATTCACCTACCTGGTTAAGGTTTTACATACAGACATCACGATAAGGAAACTTGATATTCATGGGCTTCAGGTGTAGGATACGAGGTGTCTTCCTTCATCAACGACATGACACATTAAATTATGATTCAGGATATACTTCAATGCCGAAAAAACTGCTCGAAACTTATCTGGCGGATCGCATAGTACGATGCTGAACATGTGGGTTGGCCGCGAACATGCAACTACGCCAGCTTAACACCCACAGCATGATCCCAGCACATCCATTTTCCTTCGCAAGGAGTACCAAAATCACTGGGATCCGAATATTTGGGACTTCAAAGTCAGTGGGCTCGTAAATTAGGGTGTACTACATCCCTGCCTGTCCCACTCCCTCTCTCCCGCCGTTTCCCTGTCCCTGCATCCCTCTCCCTCTCCCCTCTCTCCTCCCCTCTCTCCCCTCTTCCTCTCCCACTCCCACTCCCTGTCCCACAACCCCAACCCAACACACCCTAAATCCGAAACCCAGCACCTTTACCTCAAGGCCCTCGTTCCTAGAATGCTAAAGCAGACTCTCAATCCCATAAGCCCGAACAGAATGAAACCCAAAGGAATAGCCCACGTGACTAACACCTACATCCTACAACCCTGAGCCCGAAAACCCCAAAGAACCCTAAAACCAGAGCCTCACAAAGCGACCTAAAACTGCGAAAACCCAAAACGCCAGAACACCCCACAAAAACAAACAACATCAAAAGCAACCTTAAATCACCAAAGCCGCCCAAAACATCCTAAAACCCTCAGCCCCCAGGACCCGAGCTTTAAACCCTACCTGTAGCCGAAAAGACCTACTTTTTAGGGTTCGTTATTATGGCTTCTATATATAGTTCCTTAAAAGGTAGGTCTTTTGGGCTACAGCTAAACCCCATAAACCCTAAACCCTGATCCCAAAATCCGCAAACGAGCTTTGCAGCTCCGGCACCAGCGTTGCGAGCTCCGAACGCTTCGCCGAGGCAACCTTCGAGGGAGTGCTGGGTATAAGGGAACGGATTTTTACCCTTCGGCTAGAAGGACTCACTTTGGGCCCAAAGACGATGCTATATGAGGCTTTGGGGCTATTTCGAGCCTTAGGGTTAGGGTTTAGGGTTTAGGGGTTCTAGGGTTTGGGGTTTGTGATTTATAAGGGTTTAGGGGTTTTAGGGTTTAGACTTGGGGTTAAAGATTTGAGGGTTTAGGGCTTAGTCAACGTATATTAGAATTGGGTTCTGTTTTTGGGTTCCTGTGAAGCTTCTTTTCTGAGGGCTCTAGAAGTGTTACTATGAGGGTCACTATAAGGGCTCTGTAGTATGGTGGCCTTAAGGATTAGAATAGGATTTCGTGGTATACGTTGCTGGACGTGTAACAATTACAAAGGAGCACTGTTGCCGAGTACTATTGTGTAGTAGTAGTAGTACTAGTAGTAGTAGTAGTAGTAGTAGTAGTAGTAGTAGCAGTAGTAGCAGTAGTAGTAGTAGTAGCAGCAGGAGTGGTAGTAGTAGTAGTAGTAGTAGTAGTAGTAGTAGTACTATGTCGTGGTGGTGGTGGTGGTGGTGGTAGTAGTAGTGGTGGTGGTGGTGGTAGTAGTAGTAGTAGTAATAATAATAATAGTAGTAGTAGTAGTATGTAGTAGCAGAAGAAGAAGTAGTAGTAGTAGTAGTAGTAGTAGTGGTAGTAGTAGTAGTAGAAGTAGTAGTAGTAGTAGTAGTAGTAGGGTGATGACTACGATTACGAACATGTTTATGGTTATGATTGTGATTCTGGTTGCAAATATGACCATCGTGACGGTATGATTGCGGTTATTATGGTGATACGGACAAGATGTTTATGACTATGCGGTAAATACAACAGTATGGCAAAGTCATACTGATATGCTTGTGACGATGATGAAGATGATCTTGATTTTGAGCGTCTTACACTCCGTACATACCCCCAACCCTGAACCCTAAACCCTAAACCCTGATATACCCCGAATCCTGAACCCTGCATCGAATATACATGGCACGAAAGTAGGCAGGAAGGTCCTTTCAGTTTTAAATCCCGGGGGCTTCCCAAGGAGAGTTTGGGCTTACCGCGTTTCGGGCTCAGGGTCGGGGCCTGAGGCGTTTTGACTTTAGGGTTTACCTAGAGTCTCCATTGTAGTTCCTTTTTTTCGTTAACCAAAATCTCTATTATAGGATCCTAACCATAAAAATGGTTAACCAAAAAGAGGAACTACAATGGAGACTCTAGGTAGGGTTAAACCAGCCTTCAGCAACTAAACCTTAAGTCGGATTCGTGGAGCCAAGACTTGGCATCTCTTATGATGAAACCCCGTGTTCCAGGAAATGTTCAGCAAAATTGGAACGCTTTGTAGACAGGGCCCTCATAATGAAGAAGCTTCTATACAGAATCTACCACTCCCAGTCCCCAAACCCTGCACCAAACCCAACGGACACGACGCGCAGGATCCCCTGAGCCTTTAGCCCTAAACCCCAAACCCTAAGCCTTTAGCCCTAAACCCCAAACCCAAAACCCGAAGCCCCAGGGCACCTGTGCCAGCTCTTCAGCGCGGGCTTTGGCGCTCTCGAGCTTTGGACGAAGGTCCTCCCATACTTTCGTAGACCTCAACCGAAACCCCAAATAACCTGTTCTATTCAAGACTTACTTAAGGAAGTTATAATAAGGAAGTCTGAAAAGGTAGCCCTAAGGGTCCAAGTACCCAAATAGTAGGGTTTCAAGGTCCAAAAGCCATTCAGAGTCAAAAATCAGAGTATGGATTTTGGGACCTGAAACCCTACTATTTGGGTACTCGGACCCTCTGGGTAGGTTATTTGGGGTTAAGGGACCGAAACCCGAAAGCCAAACCCCTAAACCCTACATACTATGATTTACCCCAAACCCTAAACCCAATGCTACACCCTAAACCCTGAACCCTAAACACAATACTATGATTTGCGCAAACCCAACACCTTATACTATACCCTAAACAGCAAACCGTAAATCCCAAACCCTAAACCATACCACACAAGTAGTTACTATTTCTTGATATTCTCTTGGGGTTTTAATGAACAAAAATTCAAAACAAAACCTGAGGAGACCATAGTAAACCCATAGACAGTAGACCCTATAGACCCTAACCCTAAACCCTATGCCCCTAAACCCCTAAACTCACTGGCCCAAAACCCAAGGAAATAAAAGTTGAAACTTTCAGAATCGATTACCTTATAAGAACCCCAAAAGTTGAAAAGTTGAGTTAACAGCCAACAAGTAAACCCTCTACACCCCAAACCCAGGGGCCTCCAGATCCCTGGAACGGCGCTGGCGCGCCGTCAGCCGCGCGGAGCGCAGGCTGGGCAGTGGGGACTTGGACCCTTCAACACGCGCGGCATCCTGAGGGCTTCTATAGGGCTCTTTAGGGTTTACCTAGAGGCTCCGTAGTAGTTCCTTTTTGTGGTTCATATTCAGAATCCTACAAGGTCATCCCGAAAAGGAACTACTATGGAGCCTATGGGTAGGGTTCAGGGTCTATACCAAGAGCCCTTTAATAGAGGCCTCATGGTTCTTAATAGTGGGTATTTGGGGTATAGTCGAGGGTAGCTGGGGGGTCTAGGATGCGCAGTGTGTTCGCGCCAAAGGGATGGGTTTGACGAGGAGGTTAAATCCTTAGAACAGGGTTTCGCTAAGTTGCTTGTCAGGGTTGTTTTAAGGATTCCACAATGTAGGGGCCTGAATCATGAGAATTGTTTTGAAGTTTTAACCCTAAACCCTAAACCCGTACTTTTTTCGGGACAGTATAGCCCCATTAGGATTATTAAGGCTCAGACTGGAGCATTGAAGTTAGGGGTTGAGGACGGACAATGACTACTATAGGCGCCTTAATAATTAGAATAGGGTTTTGGGGCCCATTATACCATAATTAGAATAAGGAACCCCCAAAATAGTGTAGGTAAATATTAAGGCCCTTATAGTACCCCCCCATACTACGAACCGTCTCAAGGTACATGTGCCGCAAAGGGTTGCCACAACTAGTCGCGTTGCTTCTGCAACTGTGTTGTGACGACCTGGCAACTCCAACTGGTTGCGGGTTTAGGGTCATGCACATCTAACCTACGACAGGCTCGCTTGCACCCTAGACCCAGACTCTCAACCCCAGCCCCAAACTCCTAAACCCACTGACTGCTGTGATTACTTAAACCCTAAACCCTAAACCCTAAACCGTGAATTGCCTATTGCGTGGGTCTTCAATGTGCGGGAAGAAGGGTTGCGCAAAATGTACTCGACAGGGCACTTTCTAGAGGTCCTTTGGTGCCAAGTTTTGCCTGCAATAATCCTGAATCCCTATAAGCCCTACACCCTAAAGCCTAAAACCCTATAATCCCCAAACTATAAAGCCTAACACCCTAACGGTTAATCCCTAAGCCCTAACCCCTATAATCCCTAAAGATTAAAACCAATAGCAACTATCTTAGGGTTTCCGAAAAGAGGGGACCCTAAGATAGTACCCTAAAAAGTACTATAGGGATCCCCAAATAAGGGACCCCCAAATAAGGTACCCCTAATTTTCGGAAACTCCTCAACCCTCAACCCTTTATAGAACCCTTATAGATCCCTTTAGAGGAACCCTTAAAGGATCCCTTTAAAGCCCAGCAGCGCTTCGCAGAAGTTCCAGTGGGAGGCGCTGGACGGGCAGAGTATCGAGGCCGCTGGCGCCCGTTTTGGGCTGCTGCGACATCTCCGCCATGCCGAGAACCGCTCATTCTTCGACGGTTCTTTGAGGGTTGAGGGTTTACCCATAGGCTCCATAGTAGCTCCTTTTTGGGATTACCTTATAGAGTTCTAAATATGAAACCCAAAAACGAACTACTGGGCTCTAGGTAGGGTTACGGTTTGAGGGGCTGGGATTCAGAGTTGAGGTTCGGTTCTTCGACGGCTCCTTTTGCTTGAGACTCCTTTTGTCTTCGACGCTTTGAAGGGCCTGGGGCCGTGGGGGTTTGGAGTTGAGGTTCGGGAGCTGTTTTTTTAGGGAGCCTTTGGGTTTTAGGGAGCAGGGCTTCAGGTGAAGGCTCATTGGCTTAGGCAGGGTGTAGAGAGGGTTTAGATTCCACAAGCGTATCTAGGTTCGGAGGCTATAGAGGCCTGCCTGAGGCCAGAAGGATAGCAAAGCATCTTTGTTGCTTTCTGTTACTCTCTTAGTCTCTCTCTCTCTCTCTCTCGCTGAAGTTTCAAAAATATATATATATATACATATATATATACATACATACACACATACATATAGGCATCTGTAACGAAACTAATGAGACATTCATATATATATATATATATGTACAATCTGTGTATACAAGCAAACGAATACATGAATGAGTTCACAAATAGATAGAGCATACATCTGCCTACTAGCAGACACAGCTTGAGCAATGAGCACCCAGAGCTTCATGCACACCGGCAGATAGCCACCTTCTTATGCGAAGGGCATAAATGTAAAGCTACAGGTGTTAGGGCATTAAGGTTTACGGCTTAGGGTTTAGGGACGGTGTCCCGGCTTAGACCTTCTGTCAGGAAATCTACAGTCAACATGCATCTTCAGACCAGGCTTCACCACGCTTGCAGCAAAGATTTCATCATTCAGTGTACCTACCCTAAACGCTGAACCCGTAAACCCCTGAACCCTAAACCCTGAACCCGTAAACCCTAAATCTCGAACCCTCAATAGGCAAAGATCCTGGCCATGAGAAGGGATCCGGCCCTGCAGCCGAAAGCGCTGAAAGCTCACGACCACTTTGAGAATTGATTTCTTAGGGGCTGAGTACCCTAGCCCAAAACAGGTTAACCTTTTCAACCATGGTAGGATTATATATATATATATGTATATAAGCCCCAAAAGGTTAACGGTTACCTGTTCAGCTACTAAGATTTAAAAGCTTTCTCTGAGGTACTGTTTTAGGAAGATGAATCCTCGAGCCAAAAACCGTAGCCTAAATGCATTGAGCTCTAACCCTGGACCCCAAGCCCGAAATCATGGAAAGGTTAAGGATACGCATACCTACAGCCTCCATTCTAGGATCTTTTGTAGGGGTTCAGGGTTGCACCAGGCTCAAACGTGGTATTTTTGAGGGTTTACAGGAGTGATAGAAGGGCTTTGCTCAGAGGTTCTCATGTTGCTTCTGTAAGGGTCCTTTCGCATACCCTGGGCATCAAAACACCCAAAAGCCTTATATAGTATGGTCTTTGGGCCCAAAAGCCTTATAATATATGAGTCCTTAGATTCCTAGGGATAGTTGTAGGATCTAGGGTTTAGGGGTTCAGCCCGCCGACCGGAAACTGCATGGGAGGGCAAACGTGCGGCCAGGCAGCCTGACATCTAAGATGGCTTAAATAATACCAAACCCTAAACCCTAAATCCTCAACCCTGTATACAAGATGGTTTAAATATTTGAAAGCAATAATAGCTGAAGAAGCCGAAACCGTGCCTTTGCCGCCATCTGCAGTAGCTGCGTCTCGGAGCTTGGGAGCATCCGCACCACCTGCGCCATGTCATGCCCACCCTGAACCCCAAACCTAAACCCCTAAACAGAACCGGACAAAAACGTAATCAATATGGGAGTTTCCGAAAGTTCGGGGTACCTTATTTTGGGGTCCTTTAATAAGGATCCTACTATTCAGGGTACTATAGTAGCGTCCCCGATTACTCCCATATCGGGGTTGGAGGAACTACTGAATGTATCCCCGTAAAAGTCGCAGTCAAATCAAGAAAGAGTATCATAGAACCCAAAGCCAAAGCCCTACTAAGTATTTGAAGGCCTCTAATCTATCTCATGGTTAAGAAACACCCTAAGGGTCCAATAATTAGGTACTCGGGTTTAGGATAGTAGTTATGTAGCTCAATATTTAGGAGAGTATATGATTATTAGGTACTTGGAGCCTTAGGGACAGGCCTTGCGATTGAAATGACTTCTGTTAGGAAGCTGAAGGCTTAGCAGCAGCTATTGCCCTGGCAATTCTTGTGCCTTAGGGTTGAGTCTTGAGGGTATGGCAGATTTAGGGTTTTACGATTTAGGCTCTAGGGTTTAGGGTTTTAGGGTTTAGGGTTTAGGATTTCTGGTTGAGGGTTGCCTCTGACCCCTCTCTGTCGCAGGGTTTAGTTAAACATGCTACCCTGGAGAAATGGGTTGAAGAAAGCAAACCACGCAGGACACCACTTGTCACACTTGGTGCTATCACTGTACGCCTTTTATCTTCTCCTGGATGTTACCATGCATGTGTACTCCTTGGATCTCTCTGTTCCATCCAGTCTCACATGAATGTCTTCTCTCCTCCCATCGCTGTGTCTCTGTCTCACAATGGCAACAGAGTCACTGAGATGTCTCCCTTCAGTTGAGTACACTGGACAACAAGCACACTCCACTGCTTCCACTGCACAGTTGGGGTCACTGTCGTACACTTGCCTCATCGCTTCGATTGTGATCACTGACCCACGTGCATTTTCTTGTTGCATGACGAAGCTGAGAACCTGGATTTCAGGGTCAATATGCAGAACCCGAAACCCTAGTACCCAGAGACCTAGAGGGTCAGGCAGTACACCGTTTGGAGTCCCTGGCTTGATGGCCAAGATCTCTTATATAGAAACGTCGGTAACCAATGACCGTACAGGTAGGCCCTACACCTTCACACCCAAAACTCGAAACCTTGGCGGGTGTGCCACTCTAGGGGTTTGGGGTTTAGGGTTTGTGAGTTTAGGGTTTAGGGTTAATGCAGAAACAGCTGCAGGAGGGCCTGGCACTAAACCCCCAACCCCCAACTCTGATCCCTAAACCCTATAGCCCCCAAACACTAACCGAATCCTTAAATCCTATCCCCTAAACCCTAGTCCCCAAACACTAATCGAATCCTTAAATCCTATGCCCTAAACCTTGATCCCTAAACTCTGATCCCCAAATACTAACCCCTAAGCTCTCATCCCAAACCCTAAACCCTGTACCCCAACTCCTAAAGCCCAAACCCTGACCCCTAAACCCTAGACCCGCCCCGACACCCCAATCCCTGAACCCTTAGCCCTGACCCCTAAACCCCAAGCCCTAAACCCTAATCCTAAACCCCAAATCCGAAACCCTACAGTCCCTTAACCCGGATCCCTAAGCCCCAAGCCCTAATCCTAAACCCCAATCCCGAAACCCTGTAGTCCCTTAACCCTGACAAGCCCTAAGCCCTACAACCCCAAAAGGCCCCCAGACCATAGAACCCTGAAAGTAACCCTTGTAGATGCCTCTAAAAAGAACCCTTTAACGAAACCCTAAATCCTAAGCCCTAATACCTAATCCTATACCTTTTATAGAGCCCTTGTAAATCCCTTTAAAGGAATCCCTATAGATCCCTTTAAAGGAACCCCTATAGATCCCTTTTAGGAAACCCACAGCCCTCGGGTCTCCTCTATGAGGTTGTCCAAGGCGGCGATCTTCACAAAGATCTCCACTGCCTTCCGATGCTTTCCCGCCGTGAGATACCTGGCAGATGGTGTGGCAGCTGTAATGTGATTGGGTTTAGGGTTTAGGGTTTAGGGGAAAGGATCCCCCATATGAGAACTTAGGATCCTTTGGACCTGTAGCTGTACTACAACTTTGGGGTTACGCGAGTAGCGTCTTTTCTTTTAGGGCGCCTCTTTTCCGACAGCATGTCAGAGAGCCCAGTTGGCAAGGCGAGGACTAGGGTTGCGAGGAGCTCTGAGGTCTTAAAGGAGCTCTGAGTCTAAACCCTAAGAACTCCTAAGAACTGCGGTGCCGGTACACCCTCCACTATGTGCGCTCTAGCAACCCGCTTCGGTTCCCTATGACAGCTGCTCTAGCTACCAGAACGCTGCAAAAGTGATAGGCTCACAAATGGCGGAGGAGGAGGAGAGGAGGAGCAGGTCTAGAACTAGAATTACTAGTGCAAGTACCAGTGGTACTGGTAGGAGTAGCGGTAGCGGTAGTGCTGGTGGTGGTGGTGGTGGTGGTGGTGGTTGGTGGTGGTGCTGGTGCTGGTGCTGGTGCTGGTGCTGGTGGTGCTGGTGCTGGTGCTGGTAGTGGTGGTGGATATAGATATGGATATAGATGTAGGTATAGATACAGGTCCGGTGTAGAGATGGAGATAGACACCGAGATATAGATAGATATAGAGATAGCGATAGAGATAGAGATAGATAGAGGTAGACATATATACATATGTATATATATATATATATGTATATATAGAGACAGGTAGATGCTGACATATGTATACATATATATATATATATATATATATATATGCATGCATGCATGCATGCATGCATGCATGCATGCATGCATGCGTGCATGGATGTATGCATGTATGTATGTGTGTATATATATACATATTTCTTTGTTAATTTAGAGATGTAGGCATAGGTATAGATACGTATATACACCGTAGACATAGTATAGACACAGATGCAGGCACAGATATAGATATAGGTATCAAGCATAGAAACAGACATGGACGTAGATATAGATGCAGATACAGACACAATTCTAGACACCTCCATGGATATTGATATAGATATAAACACACATATAGACTAATATAGACATATAGATGCAGATATAGGGACTACAAGAGGATTCCTGCCATAGTCAGGAGATTCCTCCAATGTACACGCATAGCCCAGCTAAGCCCCCAAATCCAACCTTACACCAAAACAAACTAAAAGTTTAACACCTAGATCCTGGAACCTTACCTATAGAACCCTGCAAGGAACCCTACCCTAAACCCTAAACCCTATTCCTATAGAACCCTGCAAGGAACCCTACCCTAAACCCTAAACCCTATTCCTCTAGAACCCTGCAAAAAAAAAGCACCCAAACTCCCTGGCCCGGCACCCTCCACCCTAAACGCGCGAGAGGCGCATCTCTCCGGCGGCCCTCAACTCGCCATCCTCTTCGGAGGATTCGGCCTGCTTCAGGATCAGACCTGGGCTCAGGGAGTCTAAGGTCGCATGGTTTAGGGTTTAGGGTTCAGGGGTTGCGGTTTAGGGTTCAGGGGTTCTTTTTTTTATAATGTGCGATGACAACGTCCGCCTGTACACACAGTGGGTTCAGGGGTTCAGGGTTTAGGGTTTAGGCGTTAGGGTTTAGGGTTCAGGGTTTAGGGTTCCGGGTTTAGGGCTGTAGGGTTCGGGTTTTAGGGTTGAGGGGTTCCTGCAATCTGCAGAGGGCTTAGGCCTAGTATGATCTCCGGCTTGGAGATGTGAAGCGTCGAGCTGCTGCATTATCAGGCCTCCGGGCTTTGCTGGAGGCTGTTGGCCGTGGCAAAAGGCCTGAAAACTTAGAGCTCTTCTTTAGTTCTTCATTGATTCTTAGGTTTCCCTAAACCGTATCACAGAACCCTCACACCGTGAAACCTAAAACTACGAAGCCTCAACTCCTACAACTAACCCTGAATCCTGAAACCCCAAACCCCAAAACCCTTAACCGGGTTTAGGGTTTAGGGACCCTATCCATAAACCCTAGCCCGAAACCCCAGATCCAAAAACGCTAACAACCCCTTAACTTAAGGAAACCCTTTTAGGGAAGCCTTTAAGGGACCCTAAAATCGCAGAGACTCCAATATCCCTTAATTAAGGGATATACCTTAAATCATATTAGGGATCCTACTATAATTTAAGGTATATTCCTTAATTAGAGGAGATTGGAGTCTCTGGAATCGCAAAAACGCTGAAGACGAACGCCCAAAAATTCTAAAGCCTTAAAATCTTAAACCCTTGTTAAGGGACCCTTTAAGGAATCCCTTTTTGAAGAACCCCTAGGCTACAGCGAGAAAGACGGAAGCCGAGTGAAGCCTGCTAGGGCCCCAGCCCTGGGCCAGTGATTCTTCCTGTGGGGATCTCTCTGAGGGTTTAGGGTTTAGGGCTCGGGGAGTTTAGGGTTTAGGGAGTTTAGCGTTCAGGGTTTAGGGCTCAGGGAGTTTAGGGTTTAGGGAGTTTAGGGTTCAGGGTTTAGGGGGGCTTAGAAGGCAACGGCGCCAGAGTGTTTTTTTTGAGTTCCGGGCTCATCGTATGCAATGGGGATGAAGATGCCATGGGAATTTCTGTATGATGCGTTGTACATGTCTGCGGGTGCTCGCTCGCTCGCTCGCTCTCGCTCTCGCTCTCTCTCTCTCTCTCTCTCTCTCCCCGCCTCTCTCTGTCTTCCTCGCCTCTCTCTGCCACTCTCCATCTGTGCACATATGTGTATTCATGTGTATCGAATTATTATCTATCTACCCATCTATATATGTATATGTACATATGTATATGTATGTACATACATATATATATGTATATTATATATATATGTATGTATACATATGTATATATTATACCTAAGTATAGTGAAAGTAGGCCTGTCTGAATGCAAGAATGTCGATGTGTATGCCTGTGCATGCACAGGTTGTGTATGTAGTTTAGGAAGAAGGAAGGAAGGATGGAGGGAGGGAGGGATGCAGATATGCATGCATGTACTTTCGACCTGACCCGGCTTCAGGAATGCCTCTCCACCATGTAGAATAAAATGTCGAACGTATACACTGTGCCTCTATCTATCTTTCGATCTATCTATCTATCTAGCTGGCTGGCGAGCTAGCTACATACATGCACACTGCATACATATATAGCCAGCACGCCAACCGGCCGGGCAAGCAGGCGTTCCGAAACGCAAGCATGCATGCATGAGTGCACGCGGAATATGTGACTGTAAATGAATATAAAGGTGCCTCTACTCTAGGGCAGCCCGAGAATGCATCAGATCAGCATTTCAAGATCATGGTCTAACTAACCCCAAACTACAACCCCACACCCTGACCCTAAAACATGAAAGCCTTAGTCTTGAGCTCCAAAACTCGAAGACCCGAGACCCCCCCTCCCCTTCCCCAAGCGCCAGCCGGCCTGAGGCGGCGGGGGCGGCATCGGTGGAGGCATTGGGCCATCCATGGTGATTCCCTGAGGCCGGCGCCGCAAACCCTAAACACTACAAAAGAAGGGTTAGGGTTAGGGTTCAGGGTTTCACCCCTAAACCCTAAAATCTAAACTTATCCTAAACCCTGAACCATCAAAACGGAAGGCTCAGCAGTTGGTTCTGCTCCCTGGACCTAAACTGTTGAGGTGCATCCCAAAGCTTCCAGCATGTGGGACTCAGCAGGAAGCGTTGGGATTGCTTGCTCCAGGACCCCCCAAGGGCCCTTAGTAGAGGCCTTATGGTCGTTAGCTGTGGGTATTTGGTATATAATAGAGGGTAGTTGGGGCTACAGGGTTCAACTCCGTCGGCTAGACTGCAGGTTTGCTACGCAAAGCTGACGTGGTGTGGTCTTGGATCTGGGGCTCCATCGTGTAAGACTTTTAAAGCTATAGTTACTTGCTGCCTTGAGTCCAGAAACGCGTCTTCGGTGGTTGTGGCTCAGGATTGCCGGTTTTGTGCTGCTTGAGCACTTCAGGGAAACAGCCTGCACACGAAGCTTGAACGTCCAACCTTGTACATATCAAGCCTGCGAAAACCCCAAATCGACATGAACCCTCCGGAAAACCTCAAGCCAGGGTACCTTTCGGAACAAGGACATGGCTAACATCTCGCGCATGATTAGACACCATTCTATGACTCTACCAGGACCCCCAAAGGGCCCTTTAATTCCTTTAATAGAGGCCTTATGGTCCTAATGGTTGGTATTTGGGGTATAATACAGGGTAGCTGGAGGTCTAGATAGTGTATGCCTTAGCTGCACTTCAAAGGTGTGGTGCGCTTGGCCTTGTCTTCGGGCATCACGGCAGGCACTGCGTCCTCAGCGACCGGAGAGACAGACAAGCATAATGTACTATAGTTAACTACAAGATACTACAATATAATGTACTATATAGTATAAGGTACTATCCTTACTGTAGCTATGGGCTGAAGGAGTCTTGATTATCAGAACAGGGTTGGGGTGTGTATACTACTTCTGCTATCCAAAAGCTATTGTGGGAAGGGGATGATTAAGCAGGGCTGTACACTGAAGGGGTTTAGGGGAGGATCAGGGGACTTAGTAAGTAAGGCTATAAGTACCCTAATTGGGGGTATAAGTAACTGTAAGTATAGTTACCTTATGCTGATTGTTGACACCAGCCCGCATGGCAACATCGAGGTCGCAACGACAACCCATCGCCACTCAGTTGAATTCGTTGTCATTACCGCATTTCTGTACTGAGGACTTCCAACCGTAGAAACGGCGGTCAAGAAAGGGAACTACTTCGGCAGCCAGATCTCTCAACCCTTGCCGGCCAGTATCCCAAACCTTAGCAGACTTCAACAGGCTAAGAAACCGGAGCCCTACAACACCACCAAAACCGTCCACAAATCTAGCACCTGAAACAACCCATACAATCGAAACGACCTCAACCCTAAACCCGAAAAGCCCTAGAAGGTCAATAAGCCGGAAATCCCTGAACCCTAAGGCCCCCTCAAACCCTAAACCCTAATCCCCTAATCCCCTAGAAGACCTCAAACACCCTAAACCCTAAAACCCTAAACCCTAACCACTTTTAAGGACCATAAGGCCTCTATTAAAGGGCTCTGTGGAGGCCCTGAACCCTAAGCCCGACATCGCAGTGCCGGCCTCCAGGTGCACCGGCGCCGGCGGCTTAGGAGGACCGGCCTCTAGGTAAGGCTTTAGGGTTTTAGGGTTTAGGGGTTTAGGGTTTAGGGTTTAGGGGTTTAGGGGTTTGGGGGTTTATAATTAGGGGCCTGAATCCTTAGCAAAGGATGCCTTTAAGGGCTTTTGTTAGAGGCTTAGCCAGGGTTTAGGGTATCTATGGAACAAGGTTCCATTCAGGGCTCCCATTGTAAAGAAAGGAGTCCATAACCCGAAAAAACCCTCGGCTAATCCCTAGCAACGAAAAATCATAAGCCCGAAAAACTAAAAAAATCCTGCACATCAACCCAGCCTAAATCCTCAAAACAAGCAGAACCTCTGAGCCCTCCCAAACCCCTAAACCCTAAACCCTATACCCTAAACCCCTTAAAGGAACTCCGGAGCCCGAAGAGTGCCTTCTCACCCTGCAGCGCCCAGTGCTTGGCTTCCTCCCACTTCCGGAGCTCTGTGAACCTGGGCATCTTCGGCGATGGTGTTGGGGTTGGGGGTTTATAGTAAAAGCCTAGAAAGTTGGAAACCCAAAAGCCTCAACCCTTCAGAGTAATGTATAGGGAATCCCAGCACTGATTGTCCTTAATCCGGTTTCCAAGTGTTTGGGGTTTACTATGAGGGGTTTAGGGGTTCAGGCTTTAGGGTTTAAGGGTTTAGGCTAAATGACTATCTGGAGTTTATTGCCTATGGCTCAGGCTCATGTCACGTATCAGTGGAGTAATGAGTAATCAATGCGCAACAAATCACTGAAGTTTCAAGGAAATGCCTGATCGCTTCCTCGCGGAGGCTGTCACTGTCCACATCCCGAGGACCAGCAAAACTTGGCAAACACTTCACTAAAGAACTGGCCTGATGTCATGAACCGTGCTCTGCGTCAATCAGCAGCTCTTTGAGCAAGCGCCACGCCGGGCAGTCCTTTAAGCCTCAGCCTCTTTATCGAGGAATTCAGCCCGGATTGAATTCAGATGCCTCCAGCTAAAAACTTGAATGCAAGTCATGATGACATGAGGAACAGGCCGCGGGTTTTCTGGACACTTTAGAGTCCCTTTAAGGGGTCTTTCAGCGGCTCCTTTAAGGCTTCATTTCAAGTTTAAGGGTCCCTGTAAAGGGGTCCGATAAGCTTGCAGGGTACTTCCGGATTCCTTCAAGCGTTCCGTCAAGGCTCTCTAGGAATGAGGCTTTAGTGTTAAAGTTCGGATTTCTGGTCTTGTGTTCAGATTTTGGACAAGCCATGAGCAATGCTTTACAACCCTTTCAAATCCTTGCAACATCACAACACAAGCCTTTGAAACACTAAGCCCTTAAATTCCCAAAACCCTTATAGGAACCCGTCCCTGATTCCCAAAGCCTTCATGCAACTTCCCAGTAACCCTTTGCAAGCCCTTCTAGCAGCCCTTCTAGGAAACCTTGAAGGAGCCCGCCTAGCAACCCGTCTAGGAACCCTTGTAGCAATACTTCTTGCAGCCCCTTTTTTTTAGGCGCCCTTTTGAGACTAAACCCTGAACTTCTCAACTGTAAACCCTAGAGCCCCCAAACCCTATGACCCTAAACCCCCTGAAGCCTCAACCCGAAACCCCTAAAGCCTAAACCCCGAAGCCTAAACTTTACACCCGAAGCCCCAAAGCACAAACTATAAGGCCAGCCCCGAAAGCCTGAACCCCTAAGCTGCTGATAGCCGGCACTGAAATTGCCCTGAACCCTTTCAGGAATCCTGTTTACGACCTGTTACGAACGCTTTTTGGATGGTATGATCCTCGATGCTCTAGGAATCCTGCTTCTCGTCGAGCGGCCGGCACAGGTGTGGTCGTTTATGTGTCGGACATCGAAGAGAAGCAGAAAGCAAGAAAGCACCCCTCAAACCCTAATTGAGAATAGTCGGGGTCGTTGGAACGGGACTGCGATAAGTGGGTGCGCCTCCAATCCAAACGAAGCGCACACATCGCACGCACACTGTATACACACCCTAAACCCCGAACCCTAAACCCTATAAACCCTAAACACTCCGCTAAACCCTAAAGCCTCCTAACCCACCAAACCTAAAGCAACCTAAACCCTAGTCTCCTGAACCCCAAACCTAAAGGCCCCTATAGTAGAATCCAGAAAGTTGGAACATCATTATCCTCATGCCCTTAGGGTAAAGTAATGGGGATTCTAGCATTATTCCTCCTAAACCCATGTTCCAACTTTCTGGCTTCTACTATAAACCCTAACCTTTCAGGCCTCCTAGACCCTAAACCCTACTCTTTATTCCCTAAATCCTTAACCCTAAACCCCTAAACCCTAAACCCTACTCTTTATTCCCTAAACCCTTAACCCTAAACCCCTAAACCCTAATCCCTACTCTTTATTCCCTCCCTAAACCCTTAACCCTAAACCCCTAAACCCTAAACCCTACTCTTTATTCCCTAAATTCTTAACCCTAAACCCCTCAACCCTATAAACCCAAAAGATCCCTAAATCCTTAACCCTAAACCCCTCCTCAACCCTATAAACCCTAAACCCTTAACCCTAAACCCCTCCTCAACCCTATAAACCCAAAAGATCGCCCAGAATCCTTAACCCTAAACCCCTCCTCAACCCTATACACCCCAAAGATCGCCCAGAATCCTTAACCCTAAACCCCTCCTCAACCCTATAAACCCCAAAGATCCCTAAATCCTTAACCCTAAACCCCTCCTCAACCCTATAAACCCTAAACCCTTAACCCTAAACCCTTAACCCTAAACCCTTAACCCTAAACCCCTCAACCCTATAAACCCTAAACCCTTAACCCTAAACCCCTCAACCCTATAAACCCAAAAGACACCTAAATCCTTAACCCTAAACCCCTCTTCAACCCCATAAAAAGCCCAGAACCCAAAAGATCGCCCAGAATCCTCGAGGCCATGGCATCTCCACGGCTGCGTGGAAGGCCCTCGCTCGGCCTCGGTGCGGTCGTTTTGGGGCTTAGGGTTTAGGGTTTAGGGTTTAAGGGTTTAGGGTTTAGGGTTTAGGGCTTAGGGTTCCTTAAGCTCCTTGAAGGGTTCCTTAAAGAGTTCCCTTTTTTTTTTTAAGTGCTTTACGTCGACAAAGATACCAGAAGATATCCGTGGACGGGTTCCTTAAACCGTGGACGGGTTCCTTAAAGAGTTCATGTTTAGCGTTTGGGGTTTCGGGCTTAGGGTTTGGGGCTTAGGGCTCAGGGTTTTTTTTTAAGTGCAGTGACTCAGGGTTTAGGGCTTAGGTTTTAGGCTTTAGGGGTCATGGTTCGGGGCTTAGGGTTTAGAGCTAGGGGGTTAGGGCTTGGGTCTTAGGTTTTAGGGTTTAGGGGTTGGGCTCAGGGTTTAGGGCTTAAGGTTTAGAGCTTGTGGGTTAGGGCTTTAGGATTAGGGTCCTGAGTTGAGGATAGAATAAGAGGGATGGGGTGTGACAGGGTTTAGGGTTAATTCGTTTAAGGTTTCTTTTAAAATTCCTTTAATTTCCTTTGAGGGTTCATTGAAGGTGATACAATGTAGGGGCTCAGGAATTAGAACAGGTTGGGGTTTGAGTTTGCAGGCATAGAATGGAAGCTAACAGATTTTACTGGACTTTGAAGTAACCAGGGAGAAAAAAGTATAGACTTTTATTTCATAATGGTTCCTTAAAGGAACAGGTACCCCACAAAAATATTCAAGTATGGTACTCCAGAACCCAGGAGTTTGCAGGCATAGAATGGAAGCCAACAGATTTTATGAGGTTAATTTAGGGTTTAGGGTTGAGGGTTCCGGGTTGAGGGTGTCGGGCGCAGGGTCTCGACATAGAGGGACGGTAATATGGGACCCTTCAACTCTGATGCAGACGCACCATAGCGTGGAGGACGTGCGTTGATCTCACTTGGCACATTATAAATCATGTGGAGGAAAGTCCTGTACTCTGTCAGTGTAGTCATGAGCTTGATCCTTGTCCATTTTCCTCATATCCTTGGCATCCTGGCTGTCATCAGCGATGTATCCAGTAGTAGTTTGATCCTGGAATCCACAGAGAGCGATACTTGGCACGGTCCGATAGGAAGTGAAACTTCTCCAGCTCAGTATACACCATGACACGTACCTTGTTCTTGTTGAGATTGACCTCAAGCATGCCAGCAGCGACGCTGAGTTGAAGGGAGCTCAGTGGGCACGGGTTTTGCCACATAATGGACAATTCCTTGTTCGCGATTATTGGTCAAAGCGAAGTCGAGCACTGGTCTATACAGCAAGTCAATGTGGCATTCCGGACAGGGGTCCACCCAGCAAGCCAATCCATTGCGAGCATTGTCACAACGAGTTGATGCAGGTGAGATGGCATGCTTCGATCCTCCCATGATACAACATAACTCCAGATGTGTCCAACTCTTGGTCATGGAGGTCTGAAAAGCCGCATCAAGGGCTGCTTTAAAGGCTCCTATAGGGGTTCCTATAAGGGTTTAGGGTTTAGGATTTAGGGTTTGGGGCCTTGGGCCCCCCTAATGTTCCTTTACGGATCAGAGATGAGGGTAACAACGTAAATTTGGGACAGTACTAATTGGAATACGGTTCCTTGAAGTGCTCTTGAGGCCCTGTTAAGTAGAAGAGGGTTTGGGGGCAACTCCAAGCTAACAGTGCCCCTTTACTGCTTTCAGTGTTTAGGGCTTAGGGCCTTTAGTGTTCTGTACCTTAAACGCTAAACCCCAAATCCTTAGTGTTCTTTGAGGATTGCAGAAGCTCAGAGGTTTTACGGCTCAGGGTTTCTAAGCGATCGGCCGTAGTATTGCGCAGCCTCGGCATACTTGCCCTGGAAGGCAAGCACCTGGGAGGTCTCTTTGGGTTTAGGGAATTGGATTTCTGGGGGTTTAGGAGTTTGGCGTTTAGGGCTCTGGTCTTTTTGAGGCTTAGGGTTCAAGGCTTGCAGCCCCAAACCTCTAAACCCCTCAGCCCCTGTAACCCTAAAACCTAAACCCCTAAACCCTAGACCCTAAAACCCGAAAATCCAAACCAGTCGAACCCGCCGTTCGAAGATCTCACCCTAAACCCTGAACCCTAAACTCTAAACCCTAAACCCTGAACCGTAAACTTTAAGCCCTAAACTCTAAACCCTAAACCCTGAACCCTAAACTTTAAGCCCTAAACTCTAAACCTAAACTTTAAGCCCTAAACTCTAAACCCTAAACCCTGAACCCTCAACTTTAAGCCCTATACTCTAAACCGATACCACCTGAAAAAAACCGCGAAGTCCGAAAGTCCACACACGACAAAACCACAACTAAAGGGATCCATAAAGGCTGTTATCTACATGTGAATGTATATACAGCTATATAAGCATGTGGTTATATATATATGTAGGTGTGTATGTAGCTATACATCTACGTATAAATATATATATATATATGTATATGTATGTATGTGTATATACATATATATATACATATATGTATATGTAGATATGCATTCTACAAGGTTGCTGTATCGGCCGTATGGTTCGGCGCTGAACACCAAGTTCGCCCTCCTACATAAAGCCCTAAACACCCTGATACAACCGCGCCTGCGCAGTCACGAGCATCTCCTCGTCGTGGGTGAGGCTCGATTTCTGGCCATACCTTCTTCAGAACCCTAAACCCTAAACCTCATGGAAGGCTGTGGAACTGTGGAAGCTTTGGGAGTCTCACTTACGAAGCAGGCCTTTTAGAGTTCAGGGTTTGTGTAGCCCAAAGCCTGAACCCCTCCACCCAAACCCAAAACCATCAAGACCTAAGCCCCGAGCCCGGAGCCCTGGAAACTCCCACATGCAAGCCTCTAACTGCCTCCAACCCTTGAACAAAAAACAGGCCCAAACCCTGAGACGGGTTTTCGGCGTAAGGGTTAGGGCTTCGCTAGGGTTTAAGGTTTCAGGTTTAGGGTTCAGGGGGGCTCTCTCCACTCCTCCGTCCTGAAAAGAAGACGCACCACAGTGAGGTCAAGCTGATATGCGAGACACGGAGGTGGGTTTTTGGGTTCGGGGTGCTCGGTTTGTACATACATACATACATACGCATACACAAACGTACATGCATACACATACACACCGCAGCCCAAGCAGAAAAAAAGACCGAACCACACCACACCACACCACACCACAGGGGTTGACACACAGGGGAGGGGGGGGTACCAACCAGCGGGGGAGGGGGGGGGGCTGGCCGGCCGCACCGTGATCATATATACGCACATATACAAATGTGGATATACATAAATATGCACCCCTATGGGGTTTGGGGTGTTACAGGATACAGCACGCTTTCTTAAGTGTGTATCTGGCTCTACAGCTTTGAGAATTCGGGTCTTCTTCTATTCTGGGCATGGTGTTTTGGGTGCTCAGCGTTTGCTTCAGGGGGCAAGGTTGATTGAGTGCTTACACTGGACTTTGAAGTAACCAGGGAGAAAAAAGTATAGACTTTTATTTCATAGTGGTACCTTAAAGGAACAGGTACCCCAAAAAAGTATTCAAGTATGGTACTCCAGAACCCAGTTGAGTGCTTATAACTTACACAATACCTTTGCAGTTGTCCTTATAACCCTATAAACTATAGAGACTATAAACCATGGCTCTTCGACACAAGGATACTCTACACCCTAAACCCTAAATACAACCCGTATAAACCAAACACCAAAACCCGTTGTTCAAAACTAGCTTCCGCAGTAAAGAAACCTCTGTGGAGTATCAGACCTCTGCTCATCCTACTTAACTTACTTAACCCTTAAAACCCTAAGCACTTCACTGACACCCTAAACCCTAGGTTGAGTTAAGGGCTTAGGCTTTGGGGTCCTAACTCGTGCATCTTCGGGATTTCTGGTTGAGGGCGGGTGGCTTAGATCGGCATCCCTGCTCAACGTTGTGCAACCAAGCCGGAAACAAACCCCGAGATGTGTCCAAACATGCACGGCATTGCTGCTGCGTGATTCGGTTCAGCAAGTCGATATACCTGGCACCATGCATGATGGCCTATGAGCGAACTGCCCAGAAACCCTTCCTTCGCGAGGTAGTTCTCAGTGATCCCGGCACAGTCTACAGTACGATGCTTCGGTTCGTGACAGAAAGTTTGAGACCTCATGGAATCGTTAGATGAATTCGAATATAAACCCTAAACCCTAAACCCGAAACCCTAAACCTCTATGTATAGGCCAACGTTACGGATTCTGGGCTTGTCTGGCGGATTCCCGGTTCTCAGACCTAGGCCTCAAGATTCAGGGATGGGTTCGCAGATGCAGAGAGGGAACATTAATTCCACAGGCACGGGATCTTCCAGAGGGTTCAGAAAGCTTAAAGTGTAAACACGACGTTAAGCTGATATCCTCCATGGGCCTTTTAATAGAGGCCTTATGGTCCTTAAGAGTGGGTATTGGGGGTATAATCGAGGGTAGTGGGGGGGGGGGTCTAAGTAAGCTGATATCAACTTATGTATCTTATTAGGCAGTCAGAAGTAATAAGGAGCTGTATCACAAGCCGGAATCCTGCAGCCGATGCGAGCAAACCTTAAAGCCTCCAAAGCCCTAAGCCCTGAACCCGACTCTCCACAGATCAAGTGCAAGTAATATAGGGGCTGTAATAATTAGAACAGGGTTGTGGGGCCCAATATACTATATTTGTAATAAGGAACCCCCAAAATAGTATTGGTAATTATTTAGGCCCCTATAGTAAATGAAACAGGGAGCTCCTAACCTCCAGCAAAGAGCGCCGCGCTGCATCGAACAAGTATTCAAGCACAAGGTTGAAACATGAAGCATGATTTCCCCTGCCCGCTCGCATATGGGTAGTTGTCAAAATTAAGGTCTCCTTTTTGGGTACCCTAAATGATAGATGCCGTATTATCATAGGTACCCAAAAAGGGACCCTAATTTTGACAATCACCCATATGTGTTATTCTAAATAATGGCCCTCGGTAAGCATAGTGCTGGTCAAAATTACGGTCCCTTTTTGGGTCCTTATTATATAGTATAATACAGAACCTAATATTTAGGGGACCCAAAAGGGACCCTAATTTCGACAACTACCCATATGTAGGCAACTAGGCTTGCAGGACTCCATTCCGGGACTAGTATGGGTGCTTCGCAAAGTCAAGGCCCCTTTTACAAGGGTGCCGTAGTATTTTGGGGACCTAGGAAAGGGATCCTCACTTAGAGAACTAGCTTGTGGAGCAAGGCAGGGAGCCCTCGGTAAGCTGAATCATTTAGGGTTTATGGTTTAGAGTTTATGGTTTATGGTTTAGGGTTTAGGGTTTATGGTTTAGGGTTTAGGGTTTTAACCCAAACGTCTAGACCCTGGTTCCGAGCCCCCTGAACCCTGAAATCACCGTCTACGCCATGGCTGCGCAGCCCTAAGCCTTACATGCCACACAAAAAGGCAGGAATCTTAGTCCCAACTTGTACCCTGCCTGCCCGAAACCTATAGACCCTTAACTCTAGTACCTTTTTTGGTTGCCTTAGTTACTTATTTTGGGATCTTAACAAAAAATAGGCCATCCAATAAAAGGCACTACATTTAAGGGTCTAGGTACTCTTACAAGATTCTATTCCAAGCCTTAGGAATCTCCAACAAAGCAAAGCCTGGAAGCACAAAACTCGGCCTGACATCCCGGATTCGGATAAAAGCCTCCAGGCCACAATACTCAGTTGGACAAGGAGTGGTGCGTAGTCTGGGCTTTTAAGTAGCCAGGGAGAAAAAAGTATAAACTTTTGTTTCATAAGGGTTCCTTTAAGAAAAAAGTATTAAAGTATGGTACTCCAAAGCCCAGTAGTGCGTAGGGGGTTTCGGGTTTAGGGTGTAAGGTTTCGGGTCAGTGTTGGACATGGAGTAGTGAGTAGTGCTTAGGGGTCTTAATAATTAGAATCACGTTCTGGGGGGTTCCTTACTATAGTTATAGTATAATATACCCCAAAACCCTATTCTAATTACCCCTACATTAGGGTTGGGGGTTTCGGGTGCGGTCTGGTTCAAGGTCGTTGATGGCGTGCTCGGGTTGAGGGCTTCCACCCCTGTACAGCTTAATCCACAGCCCGAAACCCTGCACCGACCCCAGAGGGAACCCTTAAAGAATCCTGGTAGAACCCGGGATTTGGGAATGAACTGCTTCTCCGACGCAGTGCCTGGGTTTCAGGAAAAGTCCCCGAAGCAACCAAAGTAATACCCGCATTCGTCGTCGTCGTCGCCGTAATGATCGGCTTTTTCCCTGCCCTCCTTACCTAGACCCTTAAATGTAGTACCTTTTAAATGATGGCGCATTTTATGGTTAGGATCCCAAAATCAGAGACCAAGGCAAGCAAAAACGTGCACAACATTTAAGGGTCTGCGTAGTCTAGTTAAAGAGTTCGGCCCTTCGGTTTTAGAATCCTAAGTTTGGAAAGTTTAGGGTGTAGGGTTTATAGGCTTCAGGGTTTAGGGTTTTGCTTTTAGGCGATGAGGGTTCGATTTTGTCTTCCAACTCGGATGCCCCGTACTTCAACATCCCCTAGGTTCCCCAGTACGTAGACCCCTAATAATAAGGGTACCCTTTTCCCCCCTATTTGGTTTTGATAGGAGAACCCAAAAAGAAAAAGGGCAAAAGGGTACTACTGGGGAACCTAGTCCCCGACTCCGAGTCAACCCAAGAAGCTCCCCTTCAAACCCTGAAGACTCTCAACCTAAATCAGAAGCCAGTTGGCCTCATGCCCTTGCAGTAAAGTATAGGGAATCCCGGCATGAATCCTCCTGAAACTATGTTCCAACTTTCTGGGGTTCACTGTAAATCTCTGTCATCCTACAGAACCCTTTGAAGTATGGTAAAGCTTCATAGCAAGCCTTTTCGGAACCCGTACCCTAGGCCCTAAACTTCCCTAAACCCCACACCCGAGGCCCCTACCTAAACACCCAAAGTAGGGAACCTGAAGGCGATTGTTCTACATACTTTTGCGGCCTTGCGCCCCTAAACCCTAGGCCCTAAACCCTAAACCCGGGCCTCTAGCTAGACCCCCAAAAGTGAGAAAATAATGGCCCCGAATCAGAGTCTGAGTATGGTCAGCACAAATTGTCATTGTTGCACAGCATAGCATAAAACTCGCATAGCATAACATAGCATTGCATACATGATGTTCGCATACCGAGACACCCCAACTACCCTCTCTGCAACCCCAAATACCCACTACTACGGACCACAAGGCCTCTATTTTCAGGCCCTTGGGGGGTTTCCTGGTACCTAAACCCTAAACCCTAACCCCTAAACCCAGATTAGTCGAAGCATGGGGACCAAAGCCATCAGATCGTAACGACTGAAACAGGTCCTGCACGGGAGATGTTGAAGGCCAGAACCCGGCATGCTCTTCGTGACCTCCCTGGCTTTAGTAGGGTTTAGGGTCTTAGGGTTTTAGGCTTTAGTCTTTTTTTTTTTGAGGGTTTAGGCCTTCCCAACGGCCATTACGGCATCCTTGACAGCCAATGAGTGACTGGTGATCAGCCGCGATGCCACTTTCCAGGAGCCCTGCCTCGCCTTGAGTTGCAGCAGTACTCTGGCCGGGTCAGACTCCCTAGGCATCTTCTCGTCAGGCGCGTCATCGTCGTCTGTGGCGATTGCTGAAGGAGCATCTTCGTATTGGCTGAGTCTCCTAGCGCAAATTTGGTTAACCTTTTCAAGTTCAGTTATGGTAGGATTATATAAACCCCGAAAAGGTTAAAGGTTAGCTACTCAGCTGCTAAGTCTTGTGCATGTAAAAGGATCCGTCGAGGAATGCCAGCGGCTCCGTGTCACTGAACCATCTCATAAGTTTTTGATCAACGGCCCCTTGTTGCAAAATGCTGGTGCACTCCGAATGTCCTCAAACAGCCGCTGCGATTCTTCCCTTGTGCAGGGCTGGGATAGTCGCTGTTCGCGGCAGATGACATGAAGATATTCTGTCCATAGCGAGGCTGCCCTTAAATGGGTCTGATAGTGGAGCGGTGCTGGCAACCGCAGGGAAGATCCGAGAATCTACATACTTTTGGGCTCCTTACACCCCTAAACCGCTAAACCCTCAACCCCTACCTAAGGGAAAATATGAAAATGGAGCAACACCTGTAAAAGGCTGTTGTTCCCCTTAAGGCCTAAAACCTAAACCCTAGGCCCTAAACCTTAAACCCCAAGCCCCGAGACCCTAAACCTTACACCCGTAAACCTTAGACCACTAAAACCCTAAACCCGAGGCCCCTAGGGCTTACCTAGAGGCTCCATAGTAGCTTCTTCTGGGTTCATATTTAGAGTTCTATAAGGTAATCCCAAAAAGGAACTACTATGGAGCCTATGGGTAGGGTTTAGGGTCTATACCAAGGGCCCTTTAATACAGGCCTTATGATCCTTAATAGTGGGTATCTGGGGCATAATAGAGGGGAGTTGGGGGGGTCGTGGGTTTAGGGCTTGGGGGTTTGGGGTCTATACCAAGGGCCCTTTAGTAGAGCCTATGCTTACGAAGGCCAGCAGCAGAACTCCAGCCTTCCGTGCGATGTCAAAGCGGAGGCTCTGCAAGGCATCTAGAGCCAGCAGTCTCCAATCCGCCTTTTTTGGGGTTTTAGGGGTTCCTTTAAAGGGATCTATACGGGCTCCTATAAGGGGTCTATGATAAAGGGGTTTAGGGTTTAGGGGTTTAAGGATTTAGGGTTTAGGGGTTCCTTTAAAGGGATCTATAAGGGTTCCTATAAGGGACCTATAATATAAGGGTTCTATGATAAAGGGGTTTAGGGTTTAGGGGTAATATATATATATATATATAGGGTTTTGGGGTTTAGGGGTTTAAGGTTTAGGGATTTAGCGTTCAGGGGTTTAGGGGTGTAAGGCTTGGGGTTTAGGAGTTTAAGGTCTAGGGTTCAGGGCCTTCGGAGTGAATCTTCTGTACAGGTTTCGGTTGCTGTAGTGAGGGTGATCCTACTTGTCCAGCATCCTGGGGAAATAAAGGTTAATCTTTGGGAGGAAAGGATGTTCGTACCCCGAAACGGTTGAAGGTTACCTGCGCTACTACTAGGATATGTCAGGGTTGCAGGCTTTTATTGCTCTAGGGTTGAAGGTGTAGGCTGAGGAGATTAGGGGGTCTCTGGGAATGATAAGGGTAAGGGTTTAGTGACGCCAAAAACAGATCTAAGTAGAAATCGCTATGTCGAGAAATTCTGACTGGACCAACCATAAGTATCACACAAACCCTTAAAAGCAAAGCTGTTCAGAGTTTAGGGCTTAGGGGGCTGCCAAGTCATCCAAGAACACGAACTGCACCCAGCGTCTGGTAAGCCCTGAAACACGACTCCCAGTCATCCGCAGTCCCTAAACCTCACCCCAGCCCCAAACCGAAAACCAAACAGAGGGTAGCTGGAAAACATTGAGAAAGCCTAGGCTGTAGGTTCACCAGGACGCCCCAAGGGCCCTTTAATAGAGGCCTTATGGTCCGTAATAGTGGGTATTTGGGGTATAATAGAGGGTAGTTGGGGGGTCTACGGATGGGGCGTGGGTTTAGGGCTTGGGGGGTTTGGGGTTTAGGATCGAGGGTTTAGGGGTTCATGGGTTGGGGGCATGGGGCTAAGGCTTCATTAAGAGCTCAGGTCTTGAGGTTACTTCAGGCCTGAGTCCAGGTACGTGCCGCAGCTCCAGGCTGAGCCGCCAGAACCCAGAAGCCCTACCCCCAAAGCTACCGCAGGTCCATAGTCATTCTCCCCCCTGCCTCTGTGACGCCCAGGCAGGCTACCCGGTAGGCAGTATCGAAGTCCTGCAACATGGTGGCTTGTAACTTTTCCGAAGTACCTCATTCAGGGCTCCTGTTTAGAAGAGTTCTACTCTTGTAATCCCCCACTAAAAAACTCTCATCCTGCGCGCGTCACAGGGCCGAGCAGACCCAAAACCAAAAAAACCTAAATCCCTAGCCGGAGGCCGGCAAAGTACCACGAGGCAGCACATTACTCTTGATTTGAGGCCTTATACTTCAAAGGTCCAAAGCCGGAGTCCGTAGTCTTGGGCTTGGGGGCTTGATGATTTAGGTAAGGGCTTTCATGATTACGGCTTCGGGCTCCACTCCTCTTATTTGCATTGCACTCTTGCAATCAATTGAGTCCGGAGAGCTCGTCTCTGCACTATTCGATTTTGCAGTTGGCCCGCACATAGATACTACCGGGGCGGGGAGTTGGGAGGGTTCAACGGCTTTGCAAGATAAACAAGAGGAATGCACGTGTTCCACCTGCTTTTCAAGCAGGGTGTTTCAGCATTGTGAGAAACTGCAAAGATCGACAAACGATAGATACAGGGCGCTCTAGGTTCTGAAGGGCATACAGGGTTAAAAATAGAATTCGATATTGAAAAAGTTTGTGTACCCTAGCACCGACCAGAGTATTCATTGAGAACTCCAAAGGAATATCTAACGGACGGGGCTCAAAGGAGAGAGGGTGGACACCCTCGGAACACGATTCCTCTAAAGGTCCAACTACTCACAAACTACATAGTGTAGTACATAGAATCCTCAAACAAATTGACATTCGGTACAGCTCAGTTTGGGCCTCAGCATCGGCGAATTGAACATCCTAAGCCCCCAAACCCTTAAGCACTGAAGCCTAAACCTGAAACCCTACAGGCATCGGTCCCCAATTCTTCGAGCCGCAAGAAGTCATCGACAATTTCAAAAGTCAACAACCTCGAAATTCAACTCCCAACCTGCTTTCAGGCTTTCAGCCCCATAGATCGTAAACCCTAAACCCGATAGTGGGGAATCGATAGCTGAAGTCGCCCGGTCCTTCTTCTCGATGTATCTGTACAGGGATGCGCTCTGAGGCACATCGATCGTCTGCATTGATATGTAATGCCTCAAAGAGGACGATAGAGGGCCTAAACCCACATTTATGGTTGATGGGCTTTTTTGATGTAGAAACGGATGTATGATTGTGTTTCCGATAATTGCAGGTCTTTTATTGGGGGTAAATCATAGCAGCTTCTGGCATACTTGTACAGTGACCATCAGAAAGGAACATTGTTCCTTTTTCAGACCTCAATGTCGTATAGGAGCCTTAAATGTTTGCTGCTAGCCTTTTTCGGGCGTCCTTAATGCAAGTATACTAGGTCCTTATTGCCTTCCCCCCCCTCCCCCTCCTCCCCCCCCTCACNCCCCCCCCCTTGCCACACTTGCAACCACTAAGGCGCCCTATATCCAGAGCTCCAAGCCTTGAAGTGGAGTTCAGGGCCTAGCGGTCTAAGAGTTTGGAGTTGTCGCAAGCTTTGACGAAGCTTAGGGCTTGAGGTTTGAGGGTTTTAGGGGCTTAGGGTTTATGGAATTTCCGTCCGTGGGTTCGGGGTTGAATGGTGGAGGCATTTTCGCTTGAGGGCTATTTTCGTAAGGCCTTTATGAAGTTGGGAGTCGTTGGCTTCGGGTTCCGGGTTTGGCGATTCTGGGTACAAGGTCCGAGAATTGTACGCCCACCGCCTAAGCTGTTTAGGGTTTAGGGGTTTAGGGGTTTAGGGTTTAGGGTTTAGGGCTTACCTTAAACCCTAGGGGTTTAGGGGTTTAGGGTTTAGGGCTTACCCTAAACCCTAAACCCCCAAAACCCCTAAGCTACCCTAAACCCTAAACCCCCCAAAACCCCTAAGCTACCCTAAACCCTAAACCGGTCGGAAGACTGAAGAGAAGCCAAGAGCCAGAGCGAAGCCCTGAATCTCTACGTACCCAGAGACTTCAGAACATTTCAGTGAACGGACATACCGTGAATCAGGGTTTAGGGATTAGGGTTTAGGGTTTAGGGATTAGGGTTTAAGGATTAGGGTTTAGGGCTTAGGGATTAGGGTTTAAGGATTAGGGTTTAGGGTCTAGATGGGTTTAGGGTACATCAGAGTAAGGCATAGACTTGGAAAATGCTCCTGAGTTGGAGTCTCTGGGTTCTGGATTTAACTTCCAAAGAGTTGGCAAACGCCTCAGCTTGTTCAATCTGCTCGAGAGGAATAGCATAAGTAAGGCTAGCCTTCGCAGCGCGAAGAACAGCCGCGACTTCAACCTCTGAAATTCGCGTGCCCTCAATGTCGCGTACAAGCAAGTCGGAGCGCATGGTCCACAAGTGCGAAGCATCGCATTCGTGGGCCGTAGTAACCTCCTTGGAAGGTATTTTGTCAGCCATGCCATCAGCAAGACGGTAGAACATCCAAGAGACGGCGTCACTGAGAACAGCCCACATTAATGCGTAGCTGCAGTACCTGGACACCGAAATGGCTTCGTGATTGTCACGGCCCAAAGTGCTCGAAAGCTTGCTTAAGGTGCGTGCCAAGTCAGGGCACCAAACTTTGCTGATGCAGAATCGTTAAAGCAGGACCGCCAGGACTTTGACATCAGGTGACCAGGCTCTGGAATCGAAAACGGCGTCCTCATCTGACTTGTATAGTGCACTGACAGGGAACCCTATCACAGAACCCTATAGTACCCTTAAAGGGAATTCTATTGTAGAACCCAGAGAGCCCAATACCCCGTAATGAAGGCCTGCACAGAATCATCAGAATGCCCACATATGCACAAAGGATGACATAGTTGGACCAGGGTCTAGGGCAGCTTTTAGGGTCTAATATAATATATAGGGGCCTTAATAATTTCAACAGGGTTTGGGGCATACGATGCCATACTTATAATAAGAACCCTGAGAAGAATATTGGTAATTTCAAGGCCCCTATAGTAGGGTTTAGGGTTTACATAGCCGGGCCCAATGATGAATATCCGTGGCTGAGGGTTCGTCATGGCTGGAAGCCTAAAGCCCAAACGCCCTAAACCCCTGAGCCCTTACGGATCCCCTATAGAAACGCTTGTAGAACCCTCGTAGGCCTTACAAATCTCTTCTCGGAACCTTTACAGAACCCTTCCAAGAACCCTTGGAGGAACCCTGAACCCTAAACCCTAAACCCTAAACCCTGAACCCTGAACCCTAAACCCTAAACCCTAAACCCTAAACCCTAAGCCCTAAACCCTAAGCCCTAAGCCCTAAACCCTAAACCCTAAAGCCCTAAACCCTAAGCCCTAAAGCCCTAAACCCTAAACCCTGAACCCTTGCTTCGAAGGGACAAGCAAAAGATCTTGGATCCTTTGAAGCCCACGACAAAGCCTGGCAAAGGTTGGCAAAGCGCTGGCTCTAAACGTGTCCTGGGGTCCAGGCTCCGGTGTTGAATCTAGGGTTTAGGGTTTAGGGTTTAGCTAGGATTTCCCAAGGGCTCCAAGTATACAAATAGTACCTACTTTGGGGCTTAAAGTCTGTATATAGTACCTACTTTGGGCTATTTGGAGCCCCAGGGTTTAGATTACCCTAACGGTCCATGCATGTCCAGGCACCCATATACTTGCTGTGGAATTCAACAGTCCCTAACTGTTTTTTTGAAAGCTAGGGCTCTATATTCAGCAAGAAGGGGTATTAGCAAATATCCCAAGTCGATAATATCTAGTACAGTGTGTACTTTGAGCATAGGAGCCCCCAAAAACCCCAAGTCGATAATATCTAGTACAGTGTGTACTTTGAGCATAGGAGCCCCAAATACCCCAAGTCGATATTATCTAGTACAGTGTGTACTTTGAGCCTAGGAGCCCCCTTCAGGGTTTGGGTGTTGGTTTTGGAGATTTCCGCATCTCCGGGGAGGGCAGGGGGCTTGGCTAATGCAAGACTTTCGGGCCCGACATAGAAGCCCCTTACAGGTGGGTAGTTCTTCTTCCATAGTACTCCCATAAGACCCCCTTTACCTTATAGGAGTGGTATGGGAGGCTTATGGGAAACTACCCACCTAATAACTACCCANAGTTCTTCTTCCATAGTACTCCCATAAGACCCCCTTTACCTTATAGGAGTGGTATGGGAGGCTTATGGGAAACTACCCACCTAATAACTACCCACCTGTAAATGGCTTAGACTACACCCCAAAACTTTCAAGAATCCTGAAACTGGACTTTGAAGTAACCAGGCAGAAAGAAAGCATAGACTTTTATTTCATAATGGTTCCTTAAAGGAACAGGTACCCCAAAAAAGTATTCAAGTATGGTACTCCAGAACCCAGGAAACAACACTGCCCTAAGGGCCCATGTGCCCAAATAGTTTCTACGTGGGGCCCAAAGTAACTAAATACGCACTACTCTCAGGTCGAGGTATATACTATATGAGCACACGGACCCTTAGGGGAACCTTGCAGAACCCTCAAAAGAACGCTTACCAGCTTATAAGATCCCTTACCTTATACGAACCCTTGTAAGAACCTACCGTATATACGACCCCTTATAAGAACCCTAGTGCCTTGGAGCTTTTGCATGTGGGGCGGGAAGTTGCCGGTCTTGATGCACCTGAGAGGGTAATGTAGGAAACTGATGAATTAAGAAACCTTGGGTCTTTATTAGGGTTCCGTATATGAAGCCTACTATTTTGGGGTTATAGGCCCAGGGGTTCTTAATCAGGTTCCTTCATTAGGCTTCCGTATTCTTAAGGTTTGGGGTGTTTGGGGTTTGGGGGTTCAAAGGTAAGGGTTTACAGGTGCAGGCTTTACGGTTTGAGGGGTTTCCTGTTTAAGGGTTCAGCGTTTTAGGGCTCAGGGTCTAGATTTTAGGGTTCCAGGGTTCATACTTTAGGGCTTCTTGGGCTTCAGACAGGTCAAAAAAGACACTACTACCAACAATAGGCCTCAGATTTGGGCGATAAAGCAGAAACCCTCGGGCAGAAGGTCCTTGGCCCCTACATTATAGGAACTTTAGAGCCAAAGACAGACTATTTGGGTACATGGACTGTTAGGGTAAGGCTTCGACCGAAAACTCAAAACAGATGCCACTGCCCGACTGCACCCTGAGCTCCTTTGCCAAAGCGAGACAAGCCTAGGAAACCATCTACTATACTGGTATCTACTGGCCCTAAAACCAGCTGGAAGACTCCCTAAAACCCTAAGCCTTAAGGCTAAACGACATTCTAGCGAGCCAGCTCAGAACCTATAGCCCTAAACCCTAAACCCTAAACCGCCAACTCAGAACCTAGGCACAGCATGTTGCTGCCGCTGTAGGCCAGCATGTCCTGCAGGATCGCTCCGGGGGTCTTTGCAAGGGGCTCTGTTAGACTTTCAATGGGGGGTTTAGGGTTTAGGATTTAGGGCATACATAAGAAGAATAAGAAGAATAACAACAAAAATAATATTACTACTAATAGGAATAATAATAACAATACTGATAATAGGAACAATAATGATAGGCTCAAAGGAACCCCGAGCGGAACCCGGAAAAACACAAAGGCCAAACCCTTAAAGGAGCCCTGCAAACATGGTTTCAAAACAAGGTGTTGTAGGGCTTGTAGGGTTTGGGGAGTCGGAGGTGGAGCCCCCCGAAAGTAGGGAACATCACTGTAGACTCGGAAACCCTAAACCCTAAACCCCTAAACCCTACGCCCCTAAACCAACCGAAGAGTAGGGAACATCACTGTAGACTCGGAAACCCTAAACCCTAAACCCCTAAACCCTACGCCCCTAAACCAACCGAAAAGTAGGGAACATCACTGTAGACTCGGAGCCTTATAAGGGAAATCCACGGTCCTCCATCTCTGTGTTCCAGGCCACGCTGTTGGCGTTGGGCTCCTGCCGTGGTGCACTATGTCTGTGAAGGCCCAGGTTTCCGAATTTCAGGTTCAGAGCGCTTAGGCTTTAGGGTTTAAGGGTTTAGGGTTTGGAACTTAGGGCAAGGTCTTCTGTCTTCTGTCTATAGGGTCTTTGAGTTGAGTGGTTCAGCGTGAAGCTGAAAGGCTGCTATGTCGTGTAACTAGAAGACAGCCTGTGCACCCAACGCTGATATGACCTGAAGACTGTACCACGTACAGTAGAAATCCTTCATAACGTCACTCCCAATGCACCTCCTGAGAGCTCCAACCGTTATATAATACACCCCGAAAACCTATTTTACTTCTGAAGCCCCTATATCGAGCACCCTAATCTTCGCTGGACCAAACGGGAGCTGTCCCAGCCAGTAGTAAGGGTCCATATGCCCATATAAGGTGCTGACACTATCTATCCTGTCTACCCCAAACTCAACCCCATATAAACTAAACTCCGCACCCCGAAGTTTCTAGTCTAGGGATTCTCGGACATATCTACACAGCTTTGAACGACACGGCGCCTGATACAGCAGCTGCTGCGTGTCAAGGTCATACCTAGGCCGTTAGGGTTTAGGCTTTAAGAGTTTTCGGGGTTGGGGCTTCAGGGTTCAGGGACAGCAGCCATCGCCGCAACTTGTAGCAGGACTGCTTAGGACAAAAGGCGATTTTGCATGTAGTGCAGCGTTTACGTCTCTGGCTCAGAACTGCATCACGTGCGGTATGGAATGGTTGCACCACAACGCAAGCTATGGGTCGGTTTTTGAGCCGTAGCCGTAGAATGTACGCATGTGAGCCGAAATCCATAAGCCGGAAACCCCCATCCGAGTCCAAAATTCCAAGAAACTCGTTATGCGGACCACAAAAACCCTAAACCCGTAAAGCCAGCAGCCTGACACCCGAAACCTTGAAGTGTCCTAAACCCTGCTTACCTTAACCTACCAAAACCTATTTTTTTGTAGGGTCCCTATAAATTCCAGATTAGGGTTTATAATAAGAACCTACAAAAAAAGTAGGGTCTGGTAGTTTAAGGTAAAGCTCATAGAACCCTCATATCTAGCAACCCTACGGAGACCCTTCCCAAAGCCTACGACACCCGAAAACACCTGAAGCCTTGAAACCCCTAGGCCCTACGCAGTCACAGGCTGGGACCCGGATCTGTGATACGGGATACCCTGAACCCTAAACGCTGTACGTCCTAAATCTGTAATACGGCATGTCTGCTCTATGAATTCTCCATCATTTTGAGGAAAGCCTGGAGATCCCAGCGGCTTGGCATGCTGAATCGTTTTTTCAATGTAACTGTTGGGTCACAATATCAGAACAACCTATAGATGCCATGAAAGGGAAATCCCCTCCCAAAGCCGGGATCGAGTTTTGCGGTCTATCCCACAAGCGATGAGACTGTAAAGTGAAGGTACCTGAAGCCCGCAAAAGACCTGCACTCAACAATCCTGAAAAAGGTGTTGAGGGCTCTGGATTGCGTGACACCCTGACCCTAAACCCTAAACCCTAAACCCTAATTAAACCCCGAAAGGAATGCTTGGAAGGTAGGCACGGGGGCAAATCATGGGAACCTGAACGCCTAAAGAAGAAACATACAACGGCCTTGGGCCTATATTATTCAACAGGTATACCCAAAGGCTCCATGTACCTTTATAGTAGATACTTAAGCCTTAAAGGGGTCCCTAGGTAAGGCCTAAGTATCTACTATATGGGTACATGGAGCCTTTGGGATAATAATCAGGAACCCTAAGGAATAAGGTTAGTATTTAGATTCAGCCCCTGCGGTTGATCCTCTCAAGGGTCCAAGTACTACTAGTAGGGTTATACTATACCTAGCCTGGTTGTCCTACTAGTTGAGTGCTTGGGCGCTTAAGGAGCTCTTACGAGTCTAAGGGGCCCTTGAGACCCTAAACCCCAAGAGCTCTGACGAGTCTAAGCCCTAAACCCTAAGCCCTAAACCCTAAACCAGGCTTAAACCCTAACACCTCTAGCGAGTCCCACGAGTATTGAGCTTCACGCACCAGCAGGTTGGATGTCTCGTCCACCACCGCAAGCTTTTTCCGCCTGTGGCTGTATGTATATGTATATGTATATGTTTGTATGTATGTATGTATGTATGTATGTATGTTTGTGTATATATATATATATGTACATGCACGTGTAAATATACATATACATTATATATATATATGTATGCACATACATACAGGTGTGATGATGAGGTTCCTGTTACATAATTACATAGCCGTATGTGTGTATATATATACTTATATATACGCACAAACAGATGGTGATGGTGGTGAAGATGATGACCATGACGTTGATGATGACGACGTTGATGACGGTATAACCATGATGATGATGATGATAATGAAAGATGATCGATGATTGATGATTGTGATGATGGTGGTGAAGAAGACGATGATGATGATTAGGGGTTCCACGATGTGCATGTGTGTGTATATATATATATATATGTTAGAGCTTGAATTTGGGGGGATCTGTTCAGCTTCTGGAATCATGTCATAGTCAACTTTGAAAGCCTTAAAACGCCAGAGGCTGGACACTGAGCCATGCAAGTGACACTGTCAACGCTGACCCCAAGAAGCCTTGCTAACCGATAGCATCAACAGTTGGAGCTTAGGTTAGCTTCCCTAAACCAAAGAGCCTAAGCCACAAACCCTGAACCCGCCTGCAGGAGAGGTCGAGGCAGCGAACTGCCGTTGCCTGTCGTGCGACAGGCTGCTGGCGGCGGACAAACCCTTAAGGTAGGGTTGCTTACACGGGTTAGGACAAGGGTTTAACACTATCCTGTTGTCAAGGTGCCGCAGCCCGCGGTGTTGCATGTCTATGCCTCAGGGTACAAGTCCCCAATAATCATAGTCTCCACTGAGCGACTAGCATACATTATTTGTTGATTGATTGAAGAAACAGACGCAAGTTCGCAATCCTCGTGTCCTTTGGAGGCTTAGGGCATCTTATGAGGGTACAGGTTTATAGGTTTATAGTTTAAAGGCGTCCTGGACCATGGCTAATGAGGCTCGACCGACCCGGAGTCGGAGGTTGTTGCGGATGTTATTGTACCGGCCTATTGTGGGTTGAACAACCTATGAAGTTTAAGGATTATAGATGATAATAGACTGTTTATTCGGGTTTTGAGTCTGTGCCTGTGGACCCTTGCTGAACCTGAAGCATGGATCTCAAAAATCCTAAGCCGTCAAATCGGAACCCGCTTCACACACACCTAAACCCTAAACCCACCCTAAACCCTCAACCCTAAACCGAGCCTGTTTGATGAGCGTCACAGGGAAAGCATTATCGACAAAGATTTTCCTGGCGTCGGGGCAGATGCTTCACATTTCTGTCATACGAAAGGCCCGGCCTGGCAGAAATTGGGGACCCTACTATACCCTAAATAGTAGGATCCTTATTATAAGGACCCCAAAATAGGGTATCCCTGCTTCGAGCTATAGATTCGATGAGAGTTTCCGAACATAGGGGACCCTAATATAGTACCCTAAATAGTAGGATCCTTATTATAAGGCCCCCAAATAACATATAGGGGCCGACCGTTGGATCCCCAAAACCATAGTTTTTCAGGGTTAGGGTTTAGGGTTTAGGGTTTAGGGTAGGCACTACAATTCAGGGATCATACACCTACTATTTTGTAGGGCTTGGGGATACAGGGTTTAATTGTTCACTAGAGTTTCGGGTTAACATGTAGTGCGGCGGTACCTTTACGATTTTTTGAGTATACGAATTTCAAAATTTATAAAACAGATATTGCATATTGCCCAGACCTTCCAAAATCCCTTAATTAAGGAATATACTTTAAATTATAATAGGATCCCTAACATGATTTAAGGAAGGTCTGGGTGCCTCCCTGGCCGTCGGGCCAGGTCCGTCAAGTCTATTTACAAAGAGCTTGTATACTGCCTCTGCGGCCTTGGGGGTCCGAAGGCCCTCCAGTATTTAAAAGGTTTAGGGTTTAGGGTTTCGGGTTTAGGGTTTCGGGTTTATGGGTTTAGGGGTTTAGGGGTTTAGGGGTTTCGGGTTTAGGGTTTAAAACACTTCATGGCAAAAACTCCTGCATTACGCATAAGAAGGAATGCAGCATCGTGCCCATGGTTTAGGGTCCTTAGGGCAATGCAGGATTTATACCATCAGCAGTAGTACTTCGTCTTCTTGCTTCTAATTTAGAGCCCTGAGGGTAAAAGTGCCAAGCGAGAAAAGCCTTTGATCCCCAAGAACACCGTTTATGTAAGGCCAACGGATATACGATGCGGTCACATGTACCTTTAGGGCTTTAGGGGAGACTTGCAAAAGTTATAAGCCTAGCTTGAAAGACATGCAGACTCAGGACCTCGGCGGGTTGGAGTCATTTACTTTGCAGGTTCAGGGTTTGGTGAATTAGTGTTCATGAACCTGACTTACTAGGTTCCTGAGTAGCCCCCTTATAATAAGGGTACCCTTTTTCCTAATATTAGCTTTTAATAAGGGGACCCTAAACCAAAAAGGGCAAAAGGGCACTACTCAGGAACCTAGCTTAACATGTTCGGCGATCCCACGTCAGTTGTATGGAATACTACGCTGAAAAACCTGACATTCAAAACCGATAGTTAACCCCTGGCCCAGGACCCTGCACCCCACCGACATCCTGAAATCCTAATTTATACAGGGGCCTGAATGATTTGAATATATTGCGGTATATTATAAAACCTAGGTACCGGTAATTCATCCAATGTTAGGAAGTAGCAGCTGTTTCTGCTTCAACGCTGCCACTGCAAAGTTGCTGGTTGCGCCCATAGCGACTCTACGCTATTTTATGCCAGTTTATGCTTTTGTTTGCGTCACTTTCCGACGGAAAACCTCTGTGAACTTGCCAGTGATAGAAATTCTGGTCACTTCTATCTAGACAGTGACCGGAATTCCAGCCACCTTCCAAAGTTGCCACAACATGGCAGCAACTTTGGCCTTCCAGGTTAGATTTAAGACTTGAGACTTGTTGCTTAGCACTTATACGAATTGCACTCTTAAGGCTTTGCTGTACCAAACCACCTCAAAACCCTCAACTTCCCGGCTTTCAAGCCTGCGAGCAGCCTGACCTATCAGGTTTTGACTATCAAGAGCCCTCTTAGCCCCTTAGGGCTTTGGGGTTCAGTGCTTAAGGCTGTCAGGTTTTTATGGTTTAGGACACAGGGTTCCTCGCGTCCCCTCCAGCTGTCAATCACCAAGCTGACCCCTATTCTCGGAAACGCTGATCGTATGTCTGGGCGCACTGTGATCAGCTGTCTTTTGCCGCAATGAGGGTCACGGTACATCCCGAAAAGGCAGCCCCTGCATACACCTAACCAAAACGAGCCCCGTGCACCCATTTCCTGTTGAGAGGTCACCTCTCCGAGAAATTCGGCATAGCGTTAGAGCATGTGTTGCGTACCCTGAGTACTCCCACTCCAAGAACGTTGATACCAACATCTGGTCTTCCAAACGGACTCAAGTCAAGCTGCCACAAGGACAAAGAAGCATAAAACAGACATATACAATATCATATACATATCATAAGTGTACATCCATCCATCCATCCATCCATCAATCCATCCATGCAAGCATGCACACATATTTACTCGTTGAACAACAACAACAACTACGGCAGAATTACGGCAGAACCAGAGAAGGTAGCAACAAAATCGAACACATGCCCGAAGCGCATGACATGGCCATTTTTTAGGCCGACGAGGAGGCCCTCTCGCTTGGGTGCGCCACCGACTACCTGCCAGGGGTCGCGAAGGCCTAGAGGCTCCGAAAAGCCTGGATTTGGAATTTAGAACTTGCCTAGACCCCAAAAGTATGGTAGAGTAAAAGCCCTTTATAGGTTTTGGGCCACTATTTAGCCTACTCTTGGGGGTTTAGGTAGGGTTGCATTTAGGGTTCAGGGTTTTAAGGCTTTGAGCCTCGCGAGGTGTAGGTTTTTTTGCTTAGTGTAGATGGCGGAGATTCAAAGCAAGCTTGCTTTAACGACCTTAGTGGGAGAGGGCTTTAAACACCGAAGAGGTTTTTAAAAACCCTCTGCTTGCTTGAAGGGCCTGAGTAAGTAGTAGGATCCCGATTACAATCCAGGTTGCGGGAGAAACAGGGGTCTACATTAAGACCGATAATTGGGATGCTTACGGCACCGAATGAAACGTTCGCTCGGCAGCACCAAACTCCCAAACCCGCAAGACTTCAACAACAAGACGGTATCAGCTGCCCCGGCTTCTGTTTCGAGCCCGCGACTACCAACGAATTTGCCACCAAAGTTGAGCATTAAACTAAAACCAAGGGTTTTTGCTGATATGTGCACGGGCTCTGTAGGATTTTACACGGGCTTTCTTGGCTTTCAACAAAGGGCTCTTGTCGGTAAAGGATTATCACGTTGTACAAGGCTTCTTACAGGGCTTTCTGATAAGTGTCGCGCACGGGATGTGTTTTTGCAAGCCCTAAAGGTCCAAGTGCCCAAATAGTAGTGTTTCAATGTCCAAAAACCATTCAGAGCATGGATTTTGGGACCTAAAACCCTACTATTGGGGTACTTGGACCCTCTGGGAAGTGGGGGGATTGTAACGTCTCTGGCAAGGATTCAGACGTAGGGTCAAAGCCCTGGGGTTCAGAGTCTGGACATAGCAAGGGGTCTTACACTCTTGAAGGCCTACATCAAAACCTCCCTGAGCCTAAGCCCAATTCCGAAACCCTAACTCCTAAACTCTGAATCCCGAAACCAACACCCCAATTTTAAACCCTAAAGCTCCGAACTCCAACCCTGGATTGCCGGACCTTGATGTAGCGGATGAGCGCATCCAAGTTCCACTCCTTAACGCAGGACTGAGTGAGACGTGTCAAGCCAACAGTTAAGCGCTTCAGCTTCTTAAGGTTTCGGTTCGGAGATGGTTCATGATCGGAACAGAGGCCTGGGGCAGATTATAGTGTGAATTACGGAAGCCTAAAGCACAGTATAGGTAATTATTCAGGCTTCGATAGCAGCCTCGTAAGGCTCTTATATGCAACCACCAGTACCTGAACCCTAAACCCCTAAACCCTAAACCTTAAACCCCTAATCCCCTAAACCCCTGAACCCCTAAACCCCTAACCCCAAAACCCTAAACCCCTAACCTAAACCCTAAACCCCTAACCTAAACCCCTAAACCCTAAAACATAAACCCGAAACCCCTAAACCCCTAAACCCCTAAACCCTAAACCCCTAAACCCCTAAACCTTAAACCATAAACCCGAAACCCCTAAACCCCTAAACCCCTGAACCCGAAACCCCTAAACCCCTAAACCCTAAACCCGAAACCCCTAAACCCCAAACCCCTAACCCCTTAACCCTAAACCCCATAAACCCTAAACCCTAAACCCCTAAACCCTAAACCCTAAAGCACTTTAAAGCCTGGATTCTGCTTGCGGCAGCGACAACACGAGCAACAATCTCTGAGGCATTGGGATTTGGAGCCCTTGATCCTCATCCCAAATCTTTAAACCTCATATAGGTAGGGTTCTTTTAATGGGATCCTTAAAGGGTGTATAAGGGATCTATAGTAAGGTTCTGTACAATATAGGGGCCTTAATAATTAGAATAGGGTTTTGCAGCCCATTATACTTACAGTTATAATAAGAAAGTCCCATATAGTAGCCCAGTTTCATGGTTGGTGCTGAACTTACGGTCGAGAACTGTCGGCAGCTAGCGGTTTAGGGTTTCAATAATTACGCTGGTGGCAGCAGTATCTGCGGCCCGCGCCCTTTCCAGAACACCCTGGAAGGAGTAGAGCTGCAGTTTTCGCTCCTGGCCAACGAGAAGCAGAGGCTTGGAGCCCACAGTAGTGTTGCGGGCTTTAGGGCTTCACTCATGTCAGTCGACACAGATCTGGACACTTGATAAGAACCCCTGTTTCTTGGTGTTGCCGTTTGTTGAGGGTTTACTCATCTCTAAACCCGAAACCCTATTCACATAACCAGGCCTCTCAAATTCTGGCTCTTTCCCCTACACCTGAACCCTACACGCCCAAATCCCTGAAGGTCGAATGAAACCCTGGACCCTGAACCCAGAAACCCTAAACCTGAAAACCCTTCACCCTAAAACCCCAAGCCCTAAACCCGAAACCCCTAAACCCTAAACCCTTAATCCTAAAACCCTTAAGCCCCTAAAATCCTAAACTCATAGCCCTAAGAACCCGAAGACCGAAACCGCGGCATCGCATCAGGCACAGGGGCTGGGAAGCTGAATGACTCAGTTGGGTTTAGGGAACCCTAAACCCTATTGGGTTTAGGGCTTAGGGCTCAAGGCTAATGGGCTCGGGGTTTAGGGTTTGGGGTTTACGGCTGAAGACTCCAGCTTTAATGCATGAAGGAAGTAAGGCCATGTATGACTTCTTATGAACTTGATTTGAAGTGTGCATATATATATATCATATGTATATATATATATATACATTAATATGTATATGCATTAAATAAATAAAAAAATATATATATATATATATCTGTTTGCATACATATGAAGGAGTTGGGCTCTCTGGGCAGTCAGGGAGGGCTTGCATCCCCCAGTCCTGGCAAAGAATGATGTGGTTCGTGGTGACCTTGCGCAAACTACTGCACATCAGCCCCTAAAGAAGGGGGCCCCGATCAATTACGGGCTTTGGGATATCTGACAGTCCGAGCTACCGGGCAATATGATTTCCGCTCTTTACAGTAATGCAGATCAGCCACTGAGCCCTAAACCCTGACAGACTTCAAGCAGGGGCGGTTACGTACGGCTTGTACAAGGTTCCCATGCTTACATGGGGCGGCAACAGCAGCTCACGATGACCTCCTGGCAAGTTTCAAACCGCAAGTTCTTGGGGTATAGGCTGGAGACTGAACTGAGGCTTACCCCACACTCCCAAACTGTCCTTTGGTTTTCGCTTCCTCTGCCATTGCAGTTGAGGGCTCCTCCGCCATGTAATGACTGCTCAGTAACTGACAAGACTCCACTCAGGTACCGGGCTTTATCCGGAAAGGTTCGACAAAAGCAGCTTTGCAGGAACCAGAAGTTTTGCAACGTCGATGCTTCCCGCTGTCTCTCTAGAGGGTCATCATGGGCCATCCTCCTTCGGGTATACCTCTAGCCCGGAAGCCTGAAAGTAGAGTTTAATTATAAGGTAAAAAACCCTAAAACAGAAGGAGTAGAAGGTTATGGCCATTCAATTATCAGGCAAAAAACCCTTAAAGCCCGTGGGCTCTTGGGCCCCCAGGTACATGAGAGGATCTACTACGGCCTTAATAATTAGAATAGGGTTTCGGGGCCCATTAGACTAGATTATAAGAAGGAACCCCCAAAATAGTATTGGTAATTATTTAGGCCCCTATAGTAAACCACTCGCGTAAGACAACTTACAGAGAAGAGCTGAGGCTCCGGCCACAAGCAATGAACAAACAAATTTCTGCCTGGGCATCGTCGGGGAGATAGCATATATATATATATATATGTATACCATAATAACACATGTATATATCTATACATATATATATATATGTAGATCTACATATATATATATACACTATACAGACAAATATATATATATATATATATATATGTATTTTTATATGTATCTATTTATTTATACTTATATTTATATTTATATGTATATTTATATTTATTTGCATAGTCTCCCTGTGGGTTTAGGGCTTGAGGCTTGGGCTTCGGAGCTTGGGTTTCGGGCTTGGGCTTGAGATGCTGCTTGTCGGTTGTCGTGCGGGCTCTTTTCCCTATGCATCGCGTCCGGAAATTCACTGTACCTATGGTATCCATTGTAGATCCTTTTTTGGGTTACGTAAACCAAATAAATAAATAAATATATATATAGGGTCCTATAAGGTAACCCCTAAAAGGAACTACAATGGAGACTACAGGTATGGTGAGCCAATGATGCTCAGCACGAACTTCAGCTTCGCGCTCATAAACCCCAAGCCCGTGCCGCTCTGCTCTATGTCTACAGGCATGGATGCTTATGTGGATAGGACTGATGGGTGTCATTATCTAGCAGGGTACTTCTGAAAGTGCTAAATCATGGCAATCCTAAGCCAGTCAACCCAAACAACTCACGCAGAAACCCTTTAAGACAGAGTGCCGAAACCCTGCAACTATCAATGCCCCATGGCACCTGAACCGTGCACCCCAGGATGATTCCGGAGCCCCCTAAACCCCCCAGACCTTCCAAAATCCCTTAATTAAGGAATATACCTTAAATCATATTAGGGATCCTACTATAATTTAAGGTATATTCCTTAATTAAGGGATTTTGGAAGGTCTGGGCCTTGCCCCCCTTGAAACCCGGCACCTTGCCTCCTAAGACCCTACACCCTGACCCAGAACCCATGGTAAGGGACAAACCACAGGCCTTACAAATACACCCAATGCTTTAGCCTTTGGTGTGTTGCCGCTTGGGTTCGAGTTTGTGGCCGGCTCGAGTTTGCGGCCGGCTTCTCTAGTGTGGCGGACAAACGGAGAAACGCTGTTGCAGGGACCCTGGCTTGCCTAGCAATTCGCCGTCGGACTCCGAACTTACCTCTGCCGCCGCAGTGCCTGCGGCAACAGAAGAAGCTGAACCTTCTTTGCCGGTGGCATTGCTGCCTGGCGAGGCCTCAGGCCCAGCAGCCGAGGACGAAGACTTTGTCAACATCGCCACGGCAGAGTCCATGTCGAGGACAGTAGCGGGCCCACTCTCTGCAGTCACTCTTTCACGCTCTGCGGAAGCTTGCTGGAAAGCCTGGCTCTTTAAAGGGCCCTGTAAGGGTTCCTGAAAGGGGTCCAACATCCACACTTTCGGGGTGCCTTCTAGGATTCTAAATATCAACCACAAAGAGGAACTACTATGGAGTCCTAGATAGTAGTTCCTCTTTGGGATTACTAAATATCAACCACAAAAAGGAACTACTATGGAGCCTCTAGGTAACAATGTCGCCCCCTAATTATCGAACCCCACTCCTGCAGGATTTTGATGGAATTGAGGGTCAGGGTCTGCACAGGTTTGATGTATAGTCTAGGGTTTATAGGGTTTAGGGGTTTATAGGGTTTAGGGTTTAGGCGTTTAGGGGTTTAGGGGTTTAGGGTTTAGGCGTTTAGAGGGTTTAGGCGTTTAGGGGTTTAGGGTTTAGAAGGTTAGAACGACAAGACTGGGGCAGGGATCCTTATGTCGCCCGGCGGCCTCGCTTCGAACCCCGAAGAACAATTACATAAGCCCCATGCGTCGGTTTAAAGGACACACTTTTTAAGTACAGGAGCCCGTGGAAGAACCCTTATAAGGTAATCCCGAACGGAACCCTGAAAGCATCCCGAAAGGAACCCATGAGGGCATCCCCTACAGGAACCCTTGAAGATAAACCCGTAAAACCCCTTAAACCCCTAAATACTATAAACCCTAAACCCCTAAAACCCTTAAACCCCTAAACCCGAAAGCCCTAAAGCAACCCTCATAGGAACCCTTGAGATCCCTTAAAGGGACCCTAAACCCTAAACCCTAAGGGAACCCTCAAAGGAACCCAGCAGATCTCAGCCGGCGGCTTGATCTTTTCTATGTTCCTCAGACTTCCCAAGGGTCCATGTACCCAAATAGTTTATACTTTGGCCTCAAAGTAGTCCCTACATAGGTACATTGGGGCCAATGTATATACTATTTGGGTACATGGACCCTTAAGGAAATGGAAAGGATCCCGGGAGTAGGGCTTAGGACTTAAGAGTCTAGGGTTTAGGGTTTAGGAGTTAGAAGTTTAGGGCTCAGGGCCCAGAGGTTAGGGTAGGGTTTACCTTAGTCTCCATTGTAGTTCCTTTTGGGGGTTACCTGAAAGGATCCTTAATATATAATTGGTTAAAACAAAAAAGGAACTACAATGGAGACTCTAGGTAATTTAAGAGTTTAGATGCAGTCTACTACGATCTAGGCTGTTTAGTTCGTTTAGTTCTTACAGAGTCGGGTCGTGATGTTACGTCGCGTGCGGTCATGTTCATGAGCTCTATACTGTAGTTTACCAGTACCCACTTGCATAATGCGCGTAGAACTGTGCGTGCGTGCCAGCACCTTCTCACACTTGGATGATCGCAGTAAAAACGCTCTTTGCAATACACGAAGGCAAAGTAAGAGGAAGGACGAGAGGAAGGGGGAGAGAGAGCAAAGAGATACCGGCATGCAGCAGGCTGCACTGGTGTGTGTGTATCTATATTTCTATATATATATATATATATATAGATATAGATTTTACTTATCTGTTTGCTTATTCACATATTCTATTTGTTTGTGCTTGTTTTACACATAAGTACATACACACGGACAGACATAACAACAGATGGTCAAACATACATACTTACATACATACATGCGAACTAGACACATACATACACAACTATCTGTGCATATACATATGCAAAAAATATCAGGAGACCACTGCCGTATACAGATGGAAAACCCAGACACTCCAATATCCCCTAATTAAGGATTACAACTCAAATCAGATTAAGGATCCTACTATAATTTAAGGTATTTTCCGGATTCCTCTAAGGGATATTGCAGCCCCCTAAACCCCAAACCCTAAAGATCCCATATAGATCCCCTTTAAGGAACCATTATAGATCCCTTCACAAGCACCCCGTAGAACCCCTTTAAAGGAACCCGAGGTATCAAATTTAAAGGGAACCCTAGGAGTCTCTGGGAACAGAAACAGCTCGACCAACGGATCCCTGTGCTGGGCCGCGAGACGCGGTTTCCAAAAGAGTGGTTCTCTGATGCAGAGGACTTCTGAGGCCTGACCAGGATCCCGAAAGGGCCCTTTAATCGAGCTGTTATGGTCCTTGATAGCGGGTATTTGGGCTAGAATAGAGGGTACTTGGGGGCTGTAGGTATACAACTAGTAACGAGAATCAGATCGTTCAGGGTCTTTTCTAGGGTCGCTTATCACAAATCTAATCTAAGGGTATCTTTATGCCACTGGGGCGCTTGTAGTGCATATCCAACGGATCTTCGTGAGAGACCTCGTAGATGAGCACCTGCACATCTTAAAGATTTGAGGTTCAAGACCACGTTTCAGGGTTTAGGGTGGCGGGTTAGGGTTAAGCTACTAAGTTGAGGGCTCAGGGCCCAGGGCCGTAGCCGGGAACCACCAAAACCTGCGCCGGAGCCTTCGGCGGAAGAAGGTCCAAACACTAAGCAGTGGCATCGTACTCTAAGCGCCAAAAAAAAATAGAATGGGGCTTTGGAGGGGGGATATTGTACTATAATCATAATAAGGAACCCCCAAATCGTATAGGTACTTATTGAGGCCCCTATACTACTCTAAGGGATATTATAGAGTTACGCCAGGGGTTCCTACAAGGTTTCTACATGGGTTTCTACAAGAGCTGCTACTTTAGAAGACCTGAAGAAGGAGAGCTGCTTCACAGAGATACCTAGAGGCTCCATAGTAGTTCCTTTTTGTGGTTCATATTTAGAATCCTATAGGGTAATCCCAAAAAGGAACTACTAGGGAGCCTATGGATAGTCGTTCGAAAACCCCAACTGCTGGCAGTTTTCGTGGGCTCGAGGTTGAAGGTCGGATGATATACAACCTCTATACTACATACATATAGAGTCTTGAAAGAAATGCTTAATATATTGCGTTTGCGTAACAATGGGTGTGTATATTAACATATATATGTATATATATATATATATATGTATATGGGGGGGTTGTCAAAATTAGGGTCCCTTTTTGGGTACCCTAAATATTAGGTGCCGTATTATAATAAGGACCCAAAAAGGGACTATAATTTTGACAACCACCCCTCTAAGTGTAAATATATAAGGTAGCAAGCAGTGTGCGGATTGCTACGCTGAGTTTGCTGGCAGACGGAGGATCTTCAGGGGTGCAAGCCTAGTGGCTCCATGTACTTATACGGTTGATGGACAAAATCCTGCATTACCCATTATAAGGAATATACCATAATTCCCATAGTTTAGGGTCCTTAGGGTCATGCAGGATTTTGTCCATCAGCAGTATGGTATATACTTACGCCTTAAAGTACCTATATACCCCAACCCATTCATACTTTGAAGCACCCCCTCCGAGGCCTGAGTATATACTATAGAGGCATATGGAGCCCTAGGCAAGGATAGGTAGTTTGTGGCCTCTAGGGCGTAGGAGTCCCACCGGGCTTTAGGGCTTTAGGTTGTTCAATTCAGGTTTAGGGTTTAAGGTTTAGGGTCTAAGGATCAGGGTTCAAGGTTTGAGGTACTGTATGGAATTTAAGGTGCAGGGTTTAGGGTTAGGGTTGACGGGGTTTAGAGGTGTCTTAGTTTAGGGTCTGAGGTTATAATCAAAACGGTTTTGGGTTTACGGATGTGCCGCCTTGTCTGGCAACTGTACAGCCAGTCGGTCTCGATAAACCGCAATTTTCTTGACGTAGTCCTCCCGGTGCGGGGAGCGTTTAAGGTGTACCTGTAGCGGTGGTTCTTCTTGGAGGTATGCCCTTGAGTTAAGGTGGGAGTTGCGAGGTTTGGGTTACAAGTACAGTTCAGGGCGCCCACTGAGCTCTTAATTTATTCACGACAATTGCTGCTGGTCGACTCCACCTAGAAACACGCCTGACGAATTGCAAGCCTCAGAACTCTACAGCTGCACCAGCTTGTTCATCGCAGGTTGGGACCTTCAAGCAACTGAAAAAACATGCCTGCATGATCCTCACAACAAATCAACAGGCTTACCCATCTTCCGTCGAGGCACCCCAAGACCCTACACCCCAAACCTCAGACCCAAATCCCAAAACCCTAAACCCCAAACCCTAAACATCATGCCACTTGCGGGTTGACATTTCTCGCTGCCATCTCTACCAGGATGTCGTAGAGGCGCAGCGCGAAGTCCTTACACAGCGGAAGCCTCCAGATACACTCGGAGAAGTTCTTACCCGGCAGCTTCTCGAGCTTGTCACACTTCATGATCCTGGCGTCGGAAACAAGATCCTTCGCCTTGAGGAATGTTGGCAATTTCTCCTGTATGATCGGTGATGACCAAACAGTACCGGTAGGCATTCGCCCGCAACGAGCCGTCTCGTAACTCGCGAGCATGCCGCAGGGGTATGGTTGAGCCGACGAACTCCGTCAGTTCAGCGCTCTCAAGCACGGTGCGCAAGTGCAAGTTCTACGGGCTCAGATCTTCAGCCGCCAGTCCTAAGTCCTGACAGCAATTTCAACAAGCTCCACGCTACAATCTGAAACCAAGACGCTCTTTCCCAGAAGCTACCAAGAATCCTAAACCTAGAAAACCTACTCTTCACCAGCTCGTCAAGGGACGGCCTTCGTGACCAATGTCACGGCCCCTTTTCTTTAGCACCAGTCGCTGGCAGAGGTATAGCCAGCCGAAGTACACCCGAGAATGCACAAACCCTAAACTCCATAAACGCCCTAAACTTCCCTAAACCCTACCAGTCCTAAAACCCTATAAACCCTAAACCCTACATAAACCCTCAACCCTCTCCCTGATCCTCTGTCCTTACACCTGATTCGGACCTTTTGCTCGGTAACCAGGTGTTGGATGATGACCTCAGGGCTTCGACTTGTAGGGTTTAGTTTAGGCTTTACAGGTTTAATAGGGTTCATAAGGGAGTTTCCGAAAATAGGGGACCCTGATATAGTACCCTAAATAGTAGGATCCTTATTAAATTATCAGGACCCCAGAATAAGGTACCCCTATTTTCGGAAACTCCCACAAGGTTTAGGGCTTAGGTTTTGAGGGTTTGGGGTAAGAGCAGACAGAGAAAGAGAGCAGAATGGTGCTCAGGGTGTAGGGCTTGAGGGCTTCAGGATGCGGGGCGTCCGCCTTTGGGGGTTGCAGGCTCCGGTGTTTGTGGCTTCTGGGCTTGAGGGTTTAGGGTTTAGGGTTTAGGTGCAGGGGGTCAGCTTGCACTTGGCATTGGGATCGGCGGGGTTTAGAGAGGGGTACAAGTGTCTGTGAGACCCTGCTGGCTGGGTCATAGCTTGAGCTTCAGGACGCTGAGGGCTTCCATGCATATATGCGAAGCTTGACAACGACTATTGGGGTATAGCATTGCACAGAGTTTCATATGCAAAGGTGGGTTCAAGGGCTACGCAAACGTAGGCAGGAGTGCTGCTGCCAAAATGGTGTGAACGAGCTGCACTCGCACTACGCATGCGGAGAGGCACTTAGATGCACGTACAGTATATATATATGGGCAGAAACAATTCTCGCCTTGAGCATTAATCCACTCAACCCTTACACCAAGAAACTTGGACACCTTACACCTAATCAACCACCCACTACTCACATGCTTTGGGGTGCTCTTCGTCAAACACTCGAAAAGCCACTTGCCCGCAATGCAGCGGAACAATCTCGCCTGATAGTTGACCATTTGTGACTCACGTTGTGCGGAGCTGGCATATTCGATGCGTGTAGGGACTCTATCGCAACTTAAGTGTAGGGACTCTATCGCAAATTAAGTCAATAAATCCATCCCAAGCCTTGTTATAAGTCCAAGACCAGCAACATAAAAGCACAAAGAAAAATACAACACAACCTCGCACCACCAAACTTCAACTCACTTAACCCCGACCCAGTGAACCTAAAATCCCTTATAAGAGTAGGAAATGCCCTTAAGCTATGCAGGGCTTGACACTATGTTCCCAAAGTAATTATCCACGCTTCTGAAACACTGTTGTGCTGTTGGTGAGGCTTCGCCTGCAACAGCAGCTGGCCACCTTCGGCATCACTGAAGTGGCCTCATCTGCGGCGAGCTGAGCAGGCGGATGAACTCGACGTCCTTGGCAGACCTTCTTTGAACTGGGCCTGATCATGCTCTTCAGCTTGCATTCAGCGGGATGTCTCCACGCCGTCCCGCTGCATGATTTGCAACGTCGACACCATGTACCCCGTGCATGCAGCACACTCGGCTCGGAGAGGACAAGCTCGTCTTGGGTTGTGAGACTTGCGCGCCGTTAGGGCCAAAATAAGCCAGAATTACATACTTTTCATATTCCCTTGGTGACTTGGTGTATGAGGGTGTAATTCCTAGAAAAACAATCTAATTCTTAAGAAGGGCATAGAGACTTAGTAGTCGGAGATCTCTGGGTTTACCCTTTTCGACCCCAGGGGCTTGGAAGCCATCCATGCATCCTTGGCCTCGTCATGCTAGAGTTCAGGATCTTAGGTTTTTTTTAGTTAGGATGACGGTCTCTTTGTACGCCCGCCTGAGTCGGCTCCTAACTATGCTCCGAGTCTGCAGCTTTTGATCTTAGGGTTTAGGGTTTAGGGTTTCAGGATCCAGGCAGACCCTACAATCCCACAACCCACCTGCAGTCTCCATTGTAGTTCCTTTTAGGGGTTACCTTGTAGGATCCTAAATATATAATTGGTTTAACCAAAAAAAGTGGAGATTATAGGCAGTCTTAAAAGTTTCAGCAAGTACTGGGTGCGCAGCATCTGTCATGACATCCCGGTAAGCGTACCGGTCCTCAACGGCGACAAAGGTTCCAGCTTGTCTTGTGCAGGACGGGTATCTGGGACAGCTTGGGGGTGAAGACTTGTCACGAATACTGTACAATTCAATCCTAAAACCAGAACCCAATTCCCGACTAATCCTGACCCATAACAGTTGACTTATCATTGTGCATCCTGAAACCTGAACCCAAGTCTCCTGACTAGCCCCGATCCTGATGCGCAAACCCCACACCCTGATTGAAAGGCTCGAGTGTCTACTTGTCTATGTTCTGTACCGGTAGAGTGCTCGAGTACATATTTTGGCCCGACAATTACAAGATAGGAAGCACTGGACTAAGCATATACGATATAAACCCAAACCCTCGATTTCATGGTGCTACACCGTAAACCAGAGGCCCAAACCCGTGTATACCACGCTAATATGACACGTGTCAACAACTATGTGTTGGGAGGTTGAGCCCCCCAAACTTCCCGGCCCCGCACAGCTGGAATGTACGCTTCGCAACACACACGCAACATCTATAACTGGGGTTTCACAATGGTTGAGATCTCCAAATATCAAAGCCGTGCTTGGGCCACCTAAAAATCCCAAACCGAATCTCGAGAAGCTGCACACCCCATTACAACCAAAACAAACGCCCTGAAGGCACCATCCCCTTTTCAAGGCCTAATCCCTAAACCCTATGCCCTAATCCCTAAACCCTACACTCCGATCCCCCTGGTCCTGGTAAAGCCCATGCACAGTGGAGAAGACCACCTGTGGGTTTTGCCGGGCTGGGCTGTGGCTTTGGAAGAACCGGACCTGAGGATTTGCAGGTTTTGGGGTGGGGTTTAGGGCCTGGACTTTTTAGGTTCAGGCTGTAGCGTTTTGTGGTTTAGTGAAGTGAGACTCATGGGCGACACTACAATCAGAGCAAATGCGCTCCTTGATCCTGCAGGTGCACGGCACCTTTTCCATGTTGTCCTGCAAGCATTCTGGTCCAGTCTGCCATTTCTGTTTCCATGTTGTCCTGCAAGCATCCTGGTCCAGTCTGCCATTTCTTTATTAGAATTCGGAGTCCGGCATAAGAACTTATGCTTGAGATTATCTTACCTAAAGGGTCTTCAAGAGGAGAGCATTAAGAGTTTATGACTGGCCGTTTTTCGAACTTATGGCACAAAGCAAGCCGGCCTGGTACATCACAACGCTGCCGTCGTTGCATCCGATGACAACGTTGTTTTGCCTTCACGTCGTGCTCTAGATTATCTGTGCAAGAACTTAGGGCAATCATTCGAAGGGGATTGCGGAGCATATAGAAATATGAATGTCATAAGGAACCGAAGGAATGCTGTTGGTGATTAGTTGTGATTCTTCAGCCTTCTAATTCTAGATTAGCTCATGCTGCCGACATTGAACCGTAGTTTGGTAACCTGTCATAAAGGCAACAGGGTTTTAGGGTGGCAAATGCTGACGACTTCGAATCTCGACATCTCCTTCTTTTCATCAAATCCTATGCCGTTTGGATGATACGGCCCATGCCTGTAATGATGCCAAAAACTCGTCTCGAAGCTACTAATAGGAAACCTACCGCCTCGCAGCAAAGAATGACATAATGAATCGGGAGTTAACCGCAACAGAAAAGTGACTGAATGTGCAAACTCTTCCCGGTGCACACCAAAATGCTCCACGAACCACGGCCTGTTGATGGAATGTGGTTGTATTAACGTGGACATAGATGAACTTACACACTGACGCACTACGGCAAGGTTGCATTGCAAAACAACCAACCAGTTGCCCAAGCCCTGAACGGCGAGCTTTTGTACTGCTGGTGCGAGATAGCGCCTGCAGGGACATTGTGGCATCCCGTTTGGGATGCCAGTGAAGCGGTCAGGCGTTGCCGGTTCAGGGCTCTCGCCAGATTAGGCACAGGTCTTGATCGTTTAGGTCTTAAGAGTTTAGGGCTTCGCGGTTGAAGAGTGCATAGGGGTTCAGACTTTAATCGTTCAGGCACCGATTACGAATTTAGGGTCTACGGCTTCGGGTTGTGGGTGTGCAGGACACGATCCACGGGGACTTGTACTTGCTGTTCGAAGGTACAGATATGTGGGTGGTTGTCAAAATTATGTTCCCTTTTTGGGTTCCTATTATAATACGGCACCTACTATTTAGGGTACCCAAAAAGGGACCCTAATTTTGACAACCACCCATGTGGGTCTCACTAGATGCCAGCCCTGGCCTGGCTGCGAGTGAACCAAACCCAGGGGTCTGCGTAAGCACTGGGAACACTCGTGAAGTCCTCGTTATACAACCGGTTATTATGAACCAAGTGGCGCATATAGCAGCTGCAATGTACTTTGCAGAACCCTTGCGGCAGCCTGTGTCGTAAACCTTCTGGAGCCCCTATTACGAAAATAAGGGGTACCTTTTAAAGGGATCCTTTAAGGGTTCCTCTAAAGGGATCTATAAGGGTTCTATAAAGGGTTTAGGGTTTAGGAGTTTCCGGAAATTAAGGGTACCTTATTTTCGGGTCCTTATAATAAGGATCTTATTATTTGGGGTACTATATTAGGGTCTGCTATTTTCGGAAACCCCCATATAGCCCTTGAAGTAGCCCTTATTGTAGCAGAACCCTTTGTAGAACCCTTTACGGTAACCCTGCTAGAACCCTTTATGGATTTATGGACCCTTGTCGTGCAGCCTGTGATCCAGCACCGCACGGCCGTGAAAGCCCCAGAGGTGCACTTTCAGCGCAGCCGGGAGCAAAAAAACAAGCCACGAGGCTCGCAATTCTTGGGTTTAGGGGTTAGGTTGGGTTATAACGTACTACCGTACGACACTAATAGATACTAGTAAATATGATCAAGTTGCTCGGGCTCGGCTATTATAAAGAAGTATTGCAAACTGTTAAGCTGAGAACAACAAGCTGCTGCAAGGAAGAAAGCTACTGTTTTGAGTGTGGGGCTTGCGAGCGCTCAAAGTACGAGGGTTAGGGCTTACGACGTCAAGCCAGGGTTCAGGTATACGGTATAAGTAGGACAGGATTTAGATTTGGGAAGAGCAGAAGCTAGCCCTCTGCTTCATCACGGGTTTTAGGGTGCTTTAGGGTTCAGGATCTGGGACTCTATAGGGGGTAATCAACCCTAAACCCTAAACGTATGTATGTATGGCTGAGATGTTTCACTACGGTTTGGCTACAGGTAGGGCTTGCGAAATGAATGCTGTTTTCGACTTAGGCAATGCAGGTCAGCAGAAGCTGCAGATCCAGAGGCCACTGAGAAGGCTATGTCTTTGCGTGTGGACGGTAAGAACAAACCGCAAGCCCTGAAGCCCGTTTCTTGTCCCCTTCCCTTGACGCATCCCGAGCAATGATCATCGTGCTCACGGTTAAGGCTTAAGGGTATAGAAGCCAGCAGTTGAGTCACTGCCTTAAAACGATACAGGCATGTCTCAATATCAAGGTCCCACGACAAGGAAGTCTTCCCCAAACCTTTAACCCCAAAATCCTAAACCTTAATATAAAACCTGAACCCTCAAACCCTAAACCCCCACGGGACCTTGTACTCTGAGAAATCCTTGTGCGGCATACGGGCTTCGCCCAGACTGTGACTGTCAAGCAGCAATTTCCGAAACCGGCTCAATCAAGTACCGGAGGCGACTGGCTATAGGGATTCTATAAGGGTTTAGGGTTTAGGGTTTAGGGTCTACTTGGAGGCTCGTGGGTAGTTATAAGTAGGGCTAAAAGTAGGAGGATTTCCGCCGTAAGCTAGCGCTCATGCGGTTGGGTTAGGGCTCCAGGTTTAGAGCTTACAGGATATCGGGTTGAGGGTGTCGGGTTTTAAGGTTGAGGGCTCAGGCCGCGAAACATCCTGCACCGCTGCACTCACTGACTATGTGGAGTCACAGGAACGTCTTGGCGAATGGTTTGGGTGTCAGTTTCACTTTTCCATATACATTGACGGGGACAGTAGTTGGAGGCAAAGTTTTCCAAGTACTTTTGGACGTTTCGGAGTGCTGAAAGCAACATGCAGCTGCAGCTACTAGCAATTCTGCATGCAAGGCGCGCTTTTCGCATTCCCTGGGGCCCTGCCTTCGAAACAGGGACTACGACGCATGGCTGACATGAAAGGGTGTCGGGATCGTGGGTGTGCTGTTCACGAGTACAGGGCTTAGGGTTTAGGGTTTAGGGTTTAGGGGGAATCTAAGGACTCATATATTAAGGCGTTTTGGGCCCAAAGACCATACTATATAAGGCTATTGGGCTGTTTTGATGCCCAGGGTACTAAGATTTAGGTATGGGGTTTAGGATCTAATGGTGTAATAGGGCTGCGGGAATCAATAATCCGTTCCCCCATTTCTTAAGCAGCTCCCTCTCGTAATGACAAAATTGGGGACCAATCCTCCTGAAATCATCCCTGCCCCCTAAAACCCAATTTGCACTAGCCGGAGTCCGGAACAAGAGCAAGAGCAGGAGTAAGAGCAAAAGCAAGAGCGACAGCAAGAGCAGGCGCAAGACGAAAAGCAAGAGCAGAGCAGGAGTATGAGCACGAACAAAAGCGAGAGCAGAAACAATAGCAGAGCAGAAGCAATAGCAAAAGCAGGAGTAAGAGCAAGAGCAGGAACATCAGCAAAAGCAGGAGCCAGAGTAAAATCAAAAAATAGTAGCAGGAAGAGCAAAAGCAGGAGCAAGACCAGGAGCAAGAACAAGGGTAGGAGCAAGATCAAGAGTAAGCGTAGGAGGAAGAGCAAGAGCAGGAGCAAGAGCAAGGACGGGAGTAAGAGTAAGAGCAGGAGCAAGAGAAGGCGCAGGAGCGAGAGAAAGAGAAGCAGCAGCAAAAGCCAGCCCGCGAGCAAGAGCCAGAGCAGGAGCAAGATCCCTCAAAAGTGTCAGTAGAGAACAAAAATTACCACCTGATACTAAAAACATTATCCGACGCCGATTTTTTTATTGGGGGGTGCCCCCTTTTAATACTAGGGGGAAGGGATCAGTAAGAGAAGGCATGGAAACACTGGATGGAAGGTCTTCGGGGCCGAAGAACCCGACATCGGTGCACTCCAAACCTAGACCTAAGAGTAACCTAGGAACAAAAAGGGTGCCCTTTTTGGGTTAAAGGGGCTTATAAGGGAACCTGAACTCTTAAAAAGGGAATAAGGGCCAAACCCTGCATTGTCCAAGCCCGAAGAATGAAGAATTTCAGGTAGAAGAGCAAGTAGAGCTGATGGCGGTCATAGCCAGAACAGTGAAAAGGGCCACAGCTATACCAAGAACGACAACAAACAGAGTTACTGCGAAAGAAACCTTGCTCCCTGCGATCAACGAGAGGCTTGAAAGACCCCACGTAAGGGCCCATCCGCCTTTCGGCTTAAGGGGGGCTGGTCGGCTAGGACAGGATCCTAAGCATACACTCATACCCGGCGTCCTCCCAACACGGAGGGCCTCGACGCTTGCGAAAGGTGCGTGGAAGGCAAGTCCGCACTAAGAGACTCCAAAATCCCTCTTTAAGGCTTAGGGCTTAGGGGATCTTAGGGGGTCAAACTTACAAGCGACATTATATTTTCGGTTTCCTTACTTATTCAAGTTGAACTCACTGTCCGCTCTACCTATCAAGGCCCTATATTACACCGGGAAGGGTTCCTGAGTTTATAAAACCCTAAGGGTCAATGAACCTGAATAGCATGTAGTTCCTTGCAGGGTTCTTTCAGCTCTGCTAAGACTACTACAGGTGTATTCTGGGGGCTTGGGGTTTTGGGTTTGGGGTTTAAGGTTCCACGCACCTAACTGATATAGACTTTGGTCTGTAGAGGTTCATATAGGTATGCTATTTAATAGGCATAGGTACCCACAGGGTATATTATGACCGGAACCGATATTATACCCAAGCCGCTTAGATAATGCAACGAAAGGATTCTGGAGTCGCCGGGCACTTAGAGTGCCTGTCAACGACTTGTGCCAGAAAGTGCCGGCCAACTCACTTCTTACTTGGCAGAGGGGTTATTAGCCCTGAACCCTAAGCCGTCGGCCCCAAATCCCAAAAGTCCAGCCATTGGGTGTAGGGACTTAGGGTGTGTGTGGCCGTTCGGAGCCTGCCTGCACACGGAAGATTCGGCACAGGGTGTCCTCACTAAAGCTTCATGGCGCGCGCGAGCCGCAGCTCTGCCATGACAGTCCTCGGAGATCTCCGGTGCTTAGCCCCAGAAGGGCTGAGGTTCTGTTTTTCCTTTTTTTCTTTTGGGCGGGGAGGGGGGGTTGGGTTTCGGGTCTAGGGTTTAGGCTTAGGGTTTAGAGTATGGCTTAAGGGACTATAGTGCTGAGGGGCTGCTAAGGGCTGTTAAAAAGCTCCATAAGGTTCTAAGAGCACTGTGAAGCTTTTCTACAGGCCGCAGATCACCCTGAGCATGGAGGGTCAGGACCAGACAGTAGAGGAGTGCTTGCGGTTTAGGGCCTTTAGACTTCAAAGGGCTTTCCTGTGTCAGGTGCACAGTTTTGCCCTGACCGCGGAGACCACCAATCACCTTTGACACAAAGGCAATTACCCTTTTTCTACCAGTCGGTTGTAATCAGGAGCCCACCAAACCCAAGGGCAGAAGGATGCTAATTACTGGGTGACCTTGTTCTAATTAAACCTACATGAGACCCCTAAGGGTTCATGTACCTACATCGCATATACTTTGGCCCTACATTACCTATATAGGGACTAGTTTAAGGCCCATGTATATACTATTTAGGTACATGGACCCTGATACCCCAAACCCTTATAGAACCATTCTGGATCCCTTAAAGGAACCCTACTTAGGCACATGGACCCTTCGAGACCTTGCCGAAGCTCCTGGACTCTCCAATCGTCCAGGATCATCCAAGGCCAATTAATGGAGGCCTTAGGGTCCTTAATACTGGGTATTTGGGGTATAATAGAGGCCTTAGGATCCTCTAGGTAGGCCTTTGGGATCTTTTATGGTTCCCTTTATTGGGCTTTAGAGGATCTTGATTTACGAAGAATTGTCACTTGCCCACCTACATCAAGCCAAGCTCCCTAAGCCCTATAAACCCTAAGCCCTGAACCCTAAACCCTTACTACTGGGTATTTGGGGTATAATAGAGGGTAGTTGGGGAGCTCCAGGGTTTTCCAGGTCTGTTTTGTTTTCGTTTTCGGAATATAAGTGGACGGTTGTCCAGACTATGGTCCCTTTTTTTGGAGGGGTCCCTATTATAATACGGCACCTATTATTTAGGGTACCCAAAAAGGTACCTTAATTTTGACAACAGACTACCGAGGCAGCACGACACCCCCTAGGCGAAGCCCTCCAGTCCCTACACTCTACCCATAGGCCCCAAAGTAGTTCCTTTTTGGGGTTCGTATTTGGAATTCTATAAGGGAATCCCAAAAAGGAACTACTTGCACCCTAAACGCTTACATAAACCGCTGAACCCCTAGCCTAAACGCCTAAACCCCTAAACCCCTAACCCTAAACCCCTAACCACTAAACCTCCAAACCCCTAGCCTCAACCCCGAAAGCGCCAAACTCCCCGCCGCGCGTCAGCGCTGCTCCCCGAAAGCGTCGCCGTGGCGTGGACATGCGAGTGGGATCCTCCGAAACCCCAAGGTCCGTATTATGTGGGGGGCAACTTTAAGGGTTCTATGGGGTCCTTTTGAAGGGCCCCTTTAAGGTTCTATGGGCTCCAAACTGGTTTAGGGTTTAGGGTGGATACTTACCCAAAACCATATTAACAAATCCTACTACTACTACTACTACTACTACTACTGTTGCACCCGATGTAGGCTTTCATCAGGTGTCTGTAGGGGTTTCCCTAAGGGTCCAAGTACCCCATTATCCTTTACTCTCAAAAATAGTAAGCTACATAACTACTATCCCAAACCCGAGTACCTAATTCTTGGGTCCTTTGGACCCTTTGGGTTTCATAAAGGTTTCATAAGCAAAGGCTCCATGGTTTTGTGGAAACTCCCTAAAACCTGCCCTAAACAGGGAATCCGCGAAACCCCTCAGCCGGAAGCCCTAAATACCCCGACGCCTCCTAACTGGAAGTCTGTAGACTTCCAGCAAATCATGACAAAGTCCATCTGGGTGGCTGTCAAAATTAGGATCCCCTTTTGGGTTCCCTAAATAGTAGGTGTCGTATTATTTTTAAGGACCCAAAAAGGGACCCTAATTTTGACAGCCGTCCATCTGAAGTCCAGGCAAAACCCTCTGGAAATGCAAAGCCGCTTTATATAGTCTTTTGATTGATTTTTTCAACTTTTCAACAATCATGATACTGTGTAGCACCCTTTGTATAAACCGTAGATGATGCTTGTACTGACAATCATAAACCCTATTCAAAATCAACTGCGGCTGAAACATCCCTAGCCCCAAAGCCTAGACCGCAAGCCCTATTTCACAAAGAAACCTTTGGAATACTCTCGAGACAGAGCCCTCAAACCCTAAACCCTAGACTTTCAAAATTGCCACCCTTGTGAACAAAATGAACATATGTGTATTTCTCCAAATTAGGGTTTCCTCTAGTGTCCTTTGTATGAGGGTGCCGTACTACTCTGGGGACCTAAAAAGGGAACCCAAATTTAGAGAACTCCCCATCCATGTAGCACCCTTATAGAAACCCATATAGGTCCCTTCAAGGAACCCTAAACCTTAGGTTTTAAGATTACAACCCCTTGTGAACAACTCGAAGATATCCCGAACTACCCATATCCCTTAAACCCTAAACCCTAAATCATTCTGTATCCCCTAAACCCATGAACCCTACTAAATCATTCCCTATCCCCTACACCCCTAAACCCTAGACCCTAAATCTCTATCCCCTCAACCCTCCAAACCCAAACCCTGAACCGATATCCCCAAAACCCCTAAACCCGAAACCCTAAACCACATATCCCCTAAAACCTTAAACGGCTATACCCGAAACCCAAAGAGGCCCGACCTGAAGGCTCCGAAAGCTGGGGGGCGGCCGACCGAAACTCCTCGTACTCTTGGGGGATGTTACGAGGGTTTAGGGCTTTAAGGTTTAAGGTTTAAGGCTTTAGGGTTTAAGGTTTAGGGCTTTAAGGTTTGAGGTCTAGGGTTCAAGGTTTACCTAGAGTCTCCATTGTAGTTCCTTGTTTTGGTTAACCAAAATCTCTACTATAGGATCCTGACCATAAAACTGGTTAACCAAAAAAGGAAATACAATGGAGACTCTAGGTAAGGTTTAGGGTTTAGGTAAGGCTTTCAGGCTTAGGGTTCAGGGTTTAAGGTCTGGGGTTTAAGGTTTAGGGTATAGGATTTAAGGTTTAGGGCCCCGCAAGCGCCCCTTCATAGAGCTCTTGTGTCCCTGAATAGTGGGTATTTGGGCGGGGTACTATAGAGGGTAGTTGCGGGGTCTAGGTAGGGTTCAGGGTGTTAAGGTTTAGGCTTTGGGATGTTAAGGTCTAGGCTTTGGGGTGTTCGGGATCGAAAATGGGTTCTACGGGAAAAACCAGGGATTGTTCGGGTGATTCTGGCTTGGGACTTTAGGGTTTACGGGGAGGGTTTCAGGGATCTTCATTCGGGGTTTGTAATGGCCCCCATACGGGATTCAGGAAGTCAGGGTTCAGAGGTTTAGAGATCATGATCCGGGGGTTTATGCAGGGCTTGGTAGTGGTTTCACTGGCTTGACAGGGCTTTAAATTGCCAGCGAATTATCAACCCCCACCCCCGGCAAAAGCAGTTTAAAGAGGCTTTGTAAACAATCCTCGACTCCCCTGATCGAGCCAGGATTGTTTTGGAGCGAACCTGTTTTTAAAAACTAAACAATTTTATTAAAAACAGAAAGCATTTTTAATAAAATCTATTTGTAATCACATTTCCTCAAGAAGCGACATTTTTATTAAAAACCGAAAAATTTTCAAACCGCTGCGAATTCAAAGGTTCCTCAATGAAAAATTAACCCATTACCCAGAAACTTGGGCAATCTTTTAAAATCTCAGGGTGGGGGGTGGGGGGTGTAAGTTGGCCGATGATTAAAGGGGTCTTTTGTGGCTTGGGATATACGGGCTGTGAGCTTACCCTAAACCCTAAACCCTGTAGATTGGTTTTGGGGCTTGGGGTTTCGGTTACGGTTCAGGGTTTAGCGACTAGGACTGTGAGGGGTTAGTCTGTTTGTACGGTTTGGGGTTTGGGGCTCAAGCTTAGGTCAAGATTTTGGTCGTTTGGCCTTGAGCTTCGTGTTTGGGGCTTGCAGCTCAAGCCAACTCCCGACGCCGGACACCAAACTCCCGCCAGCACAACGCCTAAGTCTTGAAGTTCAACCCAAAGTCCTAAAGTCCTCCATGCAGGGGCCTCGGAGTACATTTTTCGAGTATCCTACAGGGACACTAGGGGGATATTGCTACGCTACTACACCGAGCGTGCCTTTGCTTGAACGCTGGCGGCTTGGGCGAAGAGGAGCCGGACAGCTCCTGCGGTAGAGAACATAGGCTCAGGATTTCAGGGTCTAGGTTTACGAGCCCTCATCATCAAACAATATACCCCCAAGCCGAGCCTAAAACCGTACAACCCTAAACGTCCCGGAATACTGCATAAACCTCAATAGCAATACTCCACATCCAAAGCAAGCGCTGAACACCAACTCGAAAACCTGAACCCCAAACCCTGAACCCAAAACCCCAAACCCTGAACCCAAAGTCCCAAATGTCTAGCTGTCCTCAGCTTCCTTGTCGCTCTCTGCTTAACCCGCGAACCCCACATCCTGCCCAAAGAGCCTTTTACCCCTTAGCCCAAGACTATATGCACTACCTCATATAGGGGCTCTATTAAAAAAACAACACGATTTTCGGGCGTATGCTAGTTAGACCGAATGCGAAGATAGGAAGGAACCCCAAGGAAGTCTGGTGCATACTAGATAACCAGGCTTCTATCAGGGATCTGGGAAAATTCCAACCCGGACTCGCAGTCCTTGGTGCTGGCGGTGTGGCCGAAAGCACTCGGTGTGCTTGCTTCCTTGGTTGCTATGTGGAAGCAGGCTGCGAAGCAAGACCGAGTTTGAAGGAGCCCAGAAAGGGAACAACAGACACCGACGAAATTCACACTGTATGTCCATGTCCCTAAAGACTGGGTTGAATGCTCTCAGCATTCACTTACGAAAAGGTACCTCTGTAGCACCATAAAGGACATTAACAAGAGTCCCAAAGCTCCACCAAGCAGATGGCCGGCCTCCAACAGTCAGATCATGTTGAAGTGGCTTTCCCAAAAAAGGGTCCATGTACCCAAATAGTATATACTTTGGAACCAAAGTACCTATACAAGGACTACTTTTAAGGCCAAAGTACATACTGTGTGGGTACAAGGACCCTTGGGGTTTCCGATCCCAACCTAAACCCCAAGGATAGGTTCGATAATGGCCCAAAACCTATAAAAGGCTATTATTCTACATACTCTTGGGGTCGTTACATCCCTAAACCCCTAAAACCCAAACCCTAAACCCTAATCCCTAAACCCTGATCCCCAAACCCTAAACCCCTTAAGCTCTAAACCCAACCAGGTAAACCTTAGCTCCCGACGCTTTGCGAGCTCTGGGTCTTCGCGAGGCGGAAGCCCATGGCAGCGTTTGCCATGTTCTTCGCGGCGCCTGGGGCTACTCATTCCAAAGTTTAGGGCTTAGGGTTTACCGAGACCACCCAGCTACCCTCCAAGAAACCGCAAATACCCACTATATATATATATATATAAGGACCACAAAGCCTCTATTACAGGGCCCTTGGGGGATCCTGGCAGGCTTCAGGGTTTAGGGCGTAAGTTTTTATACGCCCTGAACCCTAAACCAACTGGGGTGTGGCAAGGAGCTAGGTTCTGAAGCGCGAGCCGTAGACATGCACACAAACTACGTGCACCATCCCTCAGCCCTAAACCGGGCTTTTAAGTAACCAGGAAGAAAAAAGTATAAACTTGTATTTCATAATGGTTCCTTTAAGAAGAAAAGTATTAAAGTATGGTACTCCAAAGCCCAGTAAACCGTAGCTGAACCGGAAGGAACACCTGCACCGAAACCAAGGGGGCCCTTCGGATTCAACGTCCCCGAGCCCCGCACCTACGGTTGATGGACAAAATCCTGCATTACCCATTATAAGGAATATACCATAATTCCCATACTATAGGGTCCTTAAGGTCATGCAGGATTTTGTCCATCAACCGTAGGATCAACACCGATTCCAAACTTCGACTATCAGGCCTTCATGGTGCGGTTCGGGTTTAGGGTTTTATGATTCTGGTGCACATGTCGCCTTCAATCTACAGGGCCTATTGACCATAAGGGGTTCGTACAAGACCTACTACAAGGGGATACTATCACAGTTCTTCGGACCCTATATTCATGTTGCAAAGAAGCCCAACATCCGTCAACACACGAGATCCGAGACTCAACACCCCCAAACCCTACTTGTAGTATGACCCGCTTTACGTGAGCCCTGCAATCCTTATTAGGCTGCAATAAACCCAAACCCTGAACCCTAAACCCTTCACCCTCAGCCCTAAACCGGCGTAGCTCCCTGTAGTTAGAAGAGGGTTTTGGGGGCGAAACAAATACCCAGTTAGGCACCTACAATTAAAGCCTACGCATTAGGCAACCCGAAATCCCCAAAAACCTCCCCCAGCTGCCTTGGACGGCGCCAGCAACAGCGCCTACGGCATGCAGCTTACGCCGCGAGGAACCAAGGATGGCCTCAGAAAGGGTCGCTGTGGAAGACCGGTTTAGGTGTTTAAGTGCTTCGGTGTGAAAACTAGTTTTTGGTCTATCTATGCTCTTTAGGGTTGACTGTTCAAGGGATATGGGTGAAGAGTTTAGGACCAAAGTTTAGGGCTGGGCCTGCATTCGCCTCGGTCATGTACAAATAGAACGGCCTCAATTAATGGAATATGGCTTTTTGAATGTATCATGAACTAAATAAATAGATCAGCTCAGGGAAGATCATTGTTCATCATCCCGGCCGCGGCTCATCAACCATCAGCCTCATACGACCCCGAGTCTAAGACTGAACTCGAGATTGTAAAGCTCTGGTGGCTGACGGGGCTTGGCCCTGGATAAACGAAAGCCTGATGATTCCTTAAGAACCTAGGGGCTGAGTACCCTAGCCCAAAAAAGGTTAACCTTTCAATACTGGTAGGATTATATAAACCCCCAAAGGTTAAAGGTTACCTACTCAGCTACTAAGAGAAAGAGGACACGGCCTTCAAACCCCTAACTGTCTTAACCCTAGGCCCTAAAGCCTAAGGACCTCTTCAAAATACTGAGGCTCCTACGAGCCCTTATGCACCCCTTGTAGTCTCCCTTATAGACCCCATAAACACCCTAAACCCTAAACCCTAAACCCCTACACCCTAAACCCTAAACCCATAAACCCTAAACCCTAAACCCATAAACCCTAAACCCATAAACAGAACCCTTATGAACTAAAGGAGCGCTCCTCGAACTACTAAGGGGGACCGGAATATTCCAAGTTTGACCCTCGAACTCTAGACTGAAATCCTACTAACCCTGGGCATCAAAACAGCCCAAAGGCCTTATATAGTATGGTCTTTGGGCCCAAAAGCCTTAATATATGAGTCCTTAGTTTTTTAGGGTAAAGAATCCTGGATAATTGTAATCAGTATTCCTAGGGCTCCGTAATATGAATATACTAGAATAAATGCCCAAAGCCTGGTCTCAGTATTTATTGTGGTTGATAGAACTCGTGGTCAGGCCATGTAACAGGGATGTACACTTTTGGGCTTAAGGGTTTTGGGCTTCAGGGCGTTCAACATGTCCAGTTTTACATCTAATCTGCGCAGTCTGGAGTCGATATCGCTCAATGAAGAGGTTGCAGACGGGAGGTGTCACGGTAGGACTCTTCAGAGCTTTAGTGTGCCAGGCCCGACAAGGCCTGAATCTCTAACTAACCGCAAAGCCCACCAATCATGTGCTGTAGAAGCCTTACTGAACAGTCGAGGGTTTCGGGGTGATCTTTTCATAACCAGAAACCCCAACGGAATACTATCTGTAACTAGTCGACTTCTATTCTATTCCACCGCTATCCCCCCACACCCTAACAACAAAATGTACCGCAACACACCTGCCCTAGATTCAAGCTCACTCAAGCTTATCCCCGTGCCTCCTTCAGCTTCGCAAAAGCAGCCTGCTTGTTGGTAGTATCGTCGGCTTGGGCCTAACTCTAAACCCCTAAACCCTAAACTACTGCTTCTTGAGTTCATGACAGCTTGAACAACGGAGCTCCGGCCCTCCTTTTGGACCTCGTCCCTCACATCCCTGTCGCAAGCATCGCTATCCCTTTCACTTAGGGTCCATGTACCCGAATAGGGGTTCCTTTAAAGCTTAACATAAGGGTTCCATTGGGGTCCATGTACTCATATGTATGTACATTGGCCTTAAAGTAGTCCCTATGTAGGTACTGTTAGGGGCTGAGTATCCTAGCCCAAAACAGGATAACCTTTTCAAATTTGGTAGGAATATACAAACCCCAAAAGGTTAAAGGTTGCCTATCCAGCTACCAAGTTCATAGGTTTAGGGAGTTTGGGGCTTAAGCTACTTGCATGTTCCTCACTTCATGGGTATGGGTGTCTCTGGGAGTGCTCTGCCGCTGCAGTTGCAGGAGGCTTCGAAGTCATCTAAACCCCCCGAGTTGTCTTTCCCGCTATAAGCCCCTAGGCCCTCGACCCTAAACCCTCAAACCAAACCCTGTAAAACCCTACACCCCAACCCCATAAAACCCTAAACACTCAAACCCTATAAACCCTAAACCCTTGCAAGACCCTACAAGAACCCAGGATACTGCCGGGGGGGGTTCCTTATTATTCTTGTAGTATAATGGACCCCAAAACCCTATTCTAATTATGAATGCCCTTATGTTAATTAAGGCTTAAGGCCTCTTATAAGGGCTCCGTAAAGAAACACAGCCCCAGTATACCCTAAAGTAATCTAAATTTCTCCCTCCAATACAAGAGACTACGAAGTCAACCGACAATGTAGCAATCTTAAATAGAAAACTCCACATCGAAACCTGCATCCTATACGCAACATTCAAGAAACTTTCCAGCCCCGAACTGGCAAACTTCCCCAAGCCATATGAACTCCTTCGGAAACCCCTAATTCCTTCAAGAGTCCTTGCCAAATCCCTGTAGAACCGTTGGGAAAACCACGTTCCGCCCTTGGGCTCTGCCTGCTTACCCAGCTTCTCGGCCAGCGCCAGAGGGGTCGGCGCGACCTCGGGCGCACTTCATCCGGGGTCATCTACAGTTCAGGTTTAGGGCTTAAGCTGTCGGATGCAGCGTTTAGGGATTAGGAAGTGGTAGTTGTCAGTACCTATCGTCTCTCCTAGTTCCCGTGTTGGTCAACCCGTCTCATCCCAAAACAAAGGCCCGATATCCCTAGCTGAGGCACTGCATTGGGAACTTTAGGAGGTATAGTTGTAAGCTTAGGCTTCTAAGTCATGGAGCCTGCCAAGGTTTTGGGGGCTTTAACTGCTTATTAATTAGGGTTCAGGACTTAAGGTTTAGGGCCGCCATCCCAACTATAACCCATTATACTGAGTCCGCAAATCCCATAACTTGAAGTAAATCAGACGGGATCGAGCTGGGCTTATAACGTAACATAGGGGCCTTAATAACTGCATATACTAATTTCGGTGGCTCCTTACTGATATTATAGTATACTGGGCCCCAAAACCCTATTCTAAGTATTACGGCCCCCATATTATGCGTGTTCCTAGGAGTCGGGCCAAGAGTCCCATACCTACTTCACCTGTGAAAGGATTCGGTGAACGGTTTCTACCTTTAGTCTCCATTGCAGTTCCTTTCTTGGGCTTTTAAGTAGCCAGTGAGAAAAAAGTATAAACTTGTATTTCATAATGGTTCCTTTAAGAAAAAAGTATTAAAGTATGGTACTCCAAAGCCCAGTTTCTTTGGTTAACCGACTTTAGGGTTAAGATCCTCAAACATTAACGTGGTTAACCCTAAATAGAACTAGCATGGAGACGAAAGGTAGGTTCCTGAGTGACCCTTCAGTAATCAGGGTGCCCTTGTTCTTACAACTATTGGGTTTTAATAAGAAAACCCAAAAAACAAGGGCAAAAGGGGACTACTGGGAAACCTAGGTTTCATGGCTTAATGTAGGAACCTGATTAAGAAACCCTGGGCCTATAAGCCCAGAAAAGCAGGGCTCATAACCCTAATAAGGGCCCGAGGTTTCTTAATCAGCTTCCTACATTACCCGTATAGATCCCATATAGTACCCTTACAGATTCCTTATAGTAATCCCTTATAGACCCCTTTAAAGGACCCCAATAAAGGCCCGAGGTTTCTTAATCAGGCTCCTACATCAAGCCCCCCCAAAACCCGTATAGTACCCTTAAAGTACCCTTGTAGTACCCTTTAAAGGAACCCTTCATCTCTCTTCTTCAACAACCGGGCCCCAAAAAGTTCAAACTTTCTAAGATAGAGCTAATATATAAAGCCAAAAAGTTTAAAGTTCCCCGGTTCACTATCGAAGTCATTAACCCTGAATAGGAACCTATAGTCTCCATAACTTCCTACATCAAACCCCCCCAAAACCCGTATAGTACCCTTAAAGTACCCTTGTAGTAACTTTGTAGTACCCTTGTAGTACCCTTTAAAGGAACCCGTCATTAACCCTGAATAGGAACCTATAGTCTCCATAGGTTCCTACATTAGGGGATCGGGGTTACTTCCGAGCTCTAGGATGGTCGTGGGTTGATGACGAAACTGGGGCTTGGGTTCCAGACACTCCGTCTTCCAGGACCCTCCTTGTACCCTCATATAGGGGTATATGGTCCCAAATAAGGGGCACTTAGGGTCTAATAGAGGGTAGATGGAGGGTCTAGGTTCTGTCTGGTTCTTAGGGTTCCTTTGCTCTGCCAAATGCGTGCTTCAGCCTCGAGTCGACCTTGTTCTTTGCATAATGAACAACAATTTCATAGGCCGACGAATTCAATCACTGCTGGTTGCAAGCATGTGGAACGCAACTTCGCATCCAAGACCTCGAAGGCCCGAAGAACTACGCAGCTGTGAGATCGGGGTTTGGGCTGGCGCCTGGACTCGCGAGGTGCACCGAGCCGGTGAAAAGTCAGCACGGCTGCAATGCCCGATGCCGCTGCCCTACAGTATGTGCGGTGAGCTGCTCCGTGGCTCAGCTGCAGAGGAGGGCTATTATAAGGGTTCCTTTAAAGGGGTCCATAAGGGCTACGATAAGGGTTTAGTATAGGGAGTTTAGGGTTTAGGGTTTAGCTTTACTGTCTGGTTCTTCGTAGGGAATGGGGGAATGGATTATGGGGACTATTATTTGGGATTATATATGGGCTACTATAGGGATCCATTCCCCCATTCCCTTCTAAGCACCAGGGAGTCTTGGGGTCTTCAAAGCTTCACTCACAACCCTACTTCAAGGAACCTGGTCTTAGCAAGTATGGCTGTAAGAACCATCATTTGGGCTGCAAGTATCTCTGTTTATTCTGTAGTTACCCTAGTTACCTAGTTATCACCCTCTAGGTTCCTGAGTAGCCCCTTTATAATAAGGGTACCCTTTTTCCTAATATTAACTTTTAATAAGGGGAGCCTAAACCAAAAAGGGCAAAAGGGCACTACTCAGGAAGCTAGTCACCCTACTTGAGTCTCCCGAGCCCTGAAACCCTGGGCATCAAAATAGCCCAGAAGCCTTATATAGTATGGTCTTTGGGCCCAAAAGCCTTAATATATGAGTCCTTAGATTCCTAGGGAAATAAAATGGCCCTTGAAAGCCCGGGTCCTCCCACCTCACACTTCTCGACGAGCACCTTCGTCTCCTTCGCGCAGCTCAGGGTTTTGAGCCGCTAGACGTTGCAGATCCGTGGGGCCCAAAACGTACGTGGTGTGCTTACCGTTGAAGAGAAGAGCTTGCTGTTCAAACGATCGGTCTACGATGTTTAGGATGTACCTGGACCCCAAAGTATCTATATACAGATCCCTAAGCACAAACAGCCACTTTGGGAGCTTGAGAGATATTGGCAGACCTTGGTTTCTGGAACCTGCAAGCAGGGCTTGGGGTTGAGATCTGTCTGGTCGGTAACTCTGGCACTGAATATGAGCAGTGCAAGGCCCCGAACCCACAACAAAGCAAAAGCATCAACAAGCCCTCAAATCCCGAAATCCTCAACCGTGCTGGCGATATCAATGCACTGAGTGTTTCATAGCCAAGCTTGAACCCTAAAGAGGAGAAAGAGGCTTCGTTTCGGAATCCCTGGCTATGGGCTCTCATGGGTAAGTATGACATAAACAGCATTCAACCCTAACCCTGGCAAAAGACGATCCTACTTAGAAGCTAAGCACCTTGAAAACGGTCCTTTATTCGAGACAGCAAGCATAAATGGTCCCTGAACCACTCAACCCCCAAACTCAGAACCCTGGCATTATAGGCCCTAAGTTTGACAACCGCCCAAGACTTGACGCTCCGTAGCAATCAACATAACCTTCTAACAACCAGTGGTCTATGTGATACTAAGAGCCTCAAAAACTAAACAACCAGAAAGAACCTCCCCTGGTTCAGGAGGCTGCCGGAGAAGGAACCGATAAAGGATCTTACAAAGGTATTCAGGCTTTCAAGTCATGAGGTATATACATACATATATATATACACATATATATATATATATATTATATGTATATCTATATATCTCTCTCTCTATATATATTTTTATATTCTTATAGCGGGCCCCAAAACACCCGAAACCCTAGACTCTCAACCCCTAAACCCGAAAAAGATGTAGCCTCTCAACCTCAAGCCCTAAACCCGCGGGTCCTTGCTTCCGGGGAACTTCACCGTGAGGTTGTTGCCTGCCAGGCCTCTGGGCTTTTAAGTAACCAGGGAGAAAAAAGGGTTCCTTTACGGGATCTTATAATGGATCTATAGGGTCTAGGGTTTAGGGGAGTAACCAGGGAGAAAAAAGTATAAACTCTTATTTCATAATGGTTCTTTCGAGCAAAAAGCATAAACCTTTATTTCATAATGGTTCCTTCAAGAAAAATATTAAAGTCTGGTACTCCAAAGCTCAAGCCTCGTACCAGCGCCAGTTGCCACTCTGCTGGGGCCTCCGATCTGCTTGGGAGCTTCGGGTTTGGGGTTTAGGGCTGCAGGTTCAGGGTTTAGGGCCCTTAATGTTTAGGGTTTAGGGCTTACCCTGGGCATCAAAATAGCCCAAAAGCCCTATATAGTATGGTCTTTGGGCCCAAAAGCCTTAATATATGAGTCCTTAGATTCCTAGGGTTAGGGAAACCCAGAACCCTATAAACCCTAAACCGTAGATCGCAACTACCCAACAGTAGGGCTGCGGGTTCAGGGTTTAGGGCCCTTAGGGTTTAGGGAAACCCGAAACTCTATAAAGCCCAAACAACCTAAACCGTAGACCGTAAATCGCAGCTACCCAAGAGGTTCTCTGTAGGGCAGATGTCGGGTTGATTCTGTAGAGTGTCCTACTTGTCGGGTATCATGGGGAACCAAAGGTTAAAAAAAAAGATATAAGGATTATATAGGGAATATGCTACCCCAAAAGGTTAAAGGTTACCTACTCTACTACTAGGGGGTTTATGTGTCGGTTCTTGCAGGCTCTCATCAACTTCTCCTCAGAGCCCTACCTATCCATGTAGCGAGTTTTTTCGGGGTTCAAGGAGCAGCAACCCACTACGCAGGCAACTGGGTTTTCCGCTTCTTGCTTTTGTTGACGGTGTTTTCTAGCAAAAAACTTTGCAATTCCGGAGTTTTGGACTCGTGGTATATTACGGTATATTGTTTAAAGCTACGAAACACGGTGAACTATCCAGGAACAATCTTTGGATGTGGGGATAAGGGCCAACCGTCCCGAACACCTGACAACACAAAAGTAAGAGAGTCAGATACCTTGACACAATAGGGTGCGGTGAAAGCTATCAGAAAGGACGAATGACGATTCACCACCCCTTAACCCGAAAGCCCTAAAACCTTTCAAAAACCTCTAAGGCCTAAACCCTGAACTCCAAGCACTAAGCTCCACAAACAATGCCCGCGGCTAAAGATAACTACGGAGTGTTCAGCATTTTCTGAGGTTGATGGGGATTTATGAGCGCTCTACATGCTTACAATGTTCTGTCCGTCGGGATTGTTGGACGCGTCTCCGAAGGCGCAGTGAGTGAGTTTAGAGCTTGAAGGCTTGAGGAGATCTAAAGTTTTAAGACTCTGGGGCAACGGTCTTGTGCGTATATACGGCGCCAGGTCCCTGAACCCCAACCCCCTAAACCCCCCCCCCCCCNCCCCCCCCCCCCCAACCCTTTCAACAGCACCTCTTCCTCGGCTTCTCTCGTCTGGACGAGGACTACAGTACCGTCGTCCAACTTTGTTGGGCCTGTAGTCGGGTGGAATGTTTAGGGTTTCGGGTTCTGCAAGAGTTCTATATCTCATTTGTGTAAAAGGCTTTCCATACAGGATTGTTGGGGAGGAGCTAGGTTTGGGCTGGAAGCGGATTCTCGTTTCTTGTTTCGGTTGGAACACCAAAGCCTAAAGCCTATCGACCCTAACTAAACCTGAAACCGAAAACGACCCAACAAAGGCCCTAGCCCATGAGCCCACACCCTAAACCCCTGAACTATGGGCCCCTCAACCCCAAATCCTAAACCACCCAACCCTAAACCAAAAGCCCCCAAGCCCTGAACCCAACAGCCGAGCTGCCCATGTGCTTGTCGAAAGGAACTCCCATCTCGATTAGCGCTTTGATTGCTTCCACGCCATCGACGGTGGCCTGGGTTTAGGGTTCGGGAGCTACTGAGCTACTCGTGGATGGCTCAACTTGATGTGGCTCCCATGATTTAGGCTTAGTGGCTTAAAGGGGTTAACTTTACTTAGGTTGCGTAGAGACTTTGATCTTGAAGTTCCTATATAACAACCGAGGCAAACAGATATGAACTATATGACTTTATGGGTACATGGACCCTTTTGGTTGAACTTGCATCTGAATCGGATTAGCTTCTCGTATACGAGCTCTGGTTGTTACACGTGACAAACAACGGTCTGAATGCATCGTAGCATATATGTACAACTCGTAGCATAGCAGGGGGTCGCGAGACACTTGCTTAGATGCGCACACACACACATGCGCACAAGCGTCTCTCTCTCTCTCTCTCTTGCTATCTGCATGTATGTTTGTAGATACGCAGGTATGTTAATTCTAATAATGTATATACATATGTAAATGTATATGTATGTCTATTTATATACACAAACCTATATTATAATGTGTATATATATGTATATATATATATATATATATATTTGTGCGCATACATTTGCACATAACTTTCCACGGTTTTCACATGTGTAGTTTCAGTCTGCTTATGTAGGTAGCACGGTTTGTGGCAATTACCGGCCGCGCGCGTGTGCGTGTGTGTGTGTGTGTGTGTTAGAACATGAAATAGAACGTCTAGCAGGTATTCTCTTAAAGCTTGTTGGCAATGTAAGTATATGTTCGCTTCCTTCACATCGGCACGTCGATCTGCAAAACTGAAGAAAGGTTCTCTACGAGGGTTGAAACTTGCATGGCATGACAGCCAGACTCAGAGTCCAAAGCTTATTATGAGTCTGTTGGGGGAGTCTCAACCTGCACTATATATGTGTATACGTATAATGTGTATACGTATATATATATATATATACATACATACATACATACGGAGAGACAGAGAGAGAGAGAGAGCAAGAGAGTTTAATCTCGTACCCCGAAACCTTGACCAAAATGCCGTTGCGTGGAGGGTTGGTTGTGAAAAGTTCTAAGTGTAAAGCCAGTTACTTTAAGCACATGACAGTCCTGCTTAACAAGTTATCTGAGGCTTTAAGCACACACCCACACCACAAACCCTGAACCCCAAAAAATGAAAGTTCCAAGGCCCGCCCCGCCCCCACCCCGCTCTTGCGAACAGGCCGGTCACCGCGAGGTGAATGGGAGTGTGGTGCCAGGAGTCCTCTAAGATCCTACTAACTGAACCCAGTTTAGGCTTTATTATAGGGTTTAGGGTTTATGGGTTTAGGGTTTAGGGTTTATTATGGTAGGATTATATAAAACCCAAAAGGTTAAAGGTTACCTACTCAGTTACAAAGTTTAAGGGTGGCTCAAACCCTAAAACCGTCAACTCCTGACTTCTACAGGCCACAATCCACTATGGGCTATTAGACCTTAAGGGTACCTTAATCTACCCTGAAGGTCTAATAGCCCATAGTGGAATGTTCACCCCCGATCGCGCCAACCCCTGAACTTATGGCTTCGAGCTGAAAGCTTTAAACTTTAGGCTCAACTCCAGTTTCTGAAACCTCCCTACTTGTGGGGGAGGGGTGCTTGTATCTCGCGTGAGGACTGTACCAAAATCTTATCTTCTATCTTCGGGTGTTGGGTTTGGTGAAAGACCCAAATTTCATGCTAGATACGCGAAACTTCCGTCATATAGGCGGGTCGATAATCAGAATAGGGGGAGCTGTACTGAAATTACACTACGGCACCAACACGAAAAGCATTGGTAGTCATTCAGGCGCCATGTTAGATCTCTGCTAACCTTGGGCTCTAAAGTAGAAGCCAGAAACTTGGAACACCATGATCCTGATTTCCGTAGTACCCTAAACCCTAAACCGTCTGAGCAGACGGAATCGTCCCAACTCTTCTGGTCCTTCAATCGTTTTCGAGCATATTATTTCTACAGCTCGTAAAACTTGAACCGCTCATCCCTAAATCTTTAGATCTCCAAACCAAACCCTCTTGAACAAATTCAATCCTTAAACCCTGACTGCTGAAGCCTCTTCGGAAATGCGCCGGCTCCTCATCCTAAGTTGCCTGTTAAGAGGAACGAAAACCCATTCCTCTTCTACGTGCCTTTAAGTTTCGGCCTTTCCAGCTATTTCCGTTATTTTGGGATCCCAAGCCGGCAGGCGCGCTGTCCTCCTCAGCCAGCTCCAGTGGCGGTCGGGGGGTGAAGCGGATCACCGCGCGGACCTCAGCTCTTTGGACGCCAGCAGTGGTTTAGTTTTTGAGGTAACTGCATTGCAGCGAGGTCATACGACTTACATTACTAGCGATGCATAAGATGAAGGGCCCTAACAATCTCGAGGACGATGGTGAACAAAGCGATGATGACGATGAAGATGCGCCGGGGGGGGGGGGNAGATACGATGACATTAGATATGAGGAGGAGAAAAAAAGGAAGGGACGCAAGAAGCGGAGGGGAGTGGGTAAAAGAAGGAGGGGGGGGGGGGAGGGGGGGCGGGGGGGGGGGGTGTGCAGCGGTCGTGGCTTCGTTGGAGAAATTCATTGTGATGGACGGCATGGTGAAGACTGCGATATGACGGTGCTGGTGGTAGTGACTGTGGTGATTATGGACGAGGACGAGGAGGACCAACAGGAGCTAGACTATGGTTGACTTGTTGCTCCTGCCACTGCTTCTGCTACTGATGCTGCTACTGCCCCCGGACCTCCTTCAGTGTTCGTTTGTCCGATCATCGGGGGGGAAGGTTTGCTGTCAAGGTTTTTTTTTCCTTCGCCTCCCTGCAAAAAATACCATGGACTTGCAGGCCGAGGCTGGTCTCTGGCCCTGCTGTCGCCCCCCCCCCTCACCGGCCTGCAAACACTTCCTTCTCTGGAATGATTTTCGTTGATTCCTCGCGGCTCGTAGCCTTGGTCACCCGAATCCCCCGCCGGCGGGGGTCTTCATCCGGATGGGTGCTGTCCGGAAGCCAGAAGCCCAAAAGAATCTTTGCAGGCCGAGAAAAAAAACAAGAACAAATTAAAAAAGCTTTGCAGGCTGATGAAAAATCCCAGCCCACCAAAAACAACAACCTAACCCCTAAGCCATTGAACCCTGAGGCGTCACATCCTCGGGTTCGGACGCACTCCGCATCGTTGGCCAGGGCCGCGTGGTGCAACAAACCACGGCCCTGGAGGTCCAAAGCCTCTGAGTTGTATAAGGATATTGAATATTGCGGGTCAGGGTTCATGAAACAAAGACTTGGGGCCAACACCTGAGTTGCAAGAGGCTTGTTTCGGGCTTTAAAACGGATCTAGAAGAGATTCCAACGGTTTTGAAGGATGTGTTCGGGCTTATAGGATTTTGTGATGTATACCTACAAGCTTACAAGGTTTGCTTTACGGATACTATATGTATGTGCTAGTTCCGTTTTTGTAGGTACTCTTTGGAAGTCAGCGGAAAACCCCGGTAACAGGCCTCGCAGACTACTGCGCCCATATCCTAGCTTGACCAATTCAATTTGTCCTCGAGAGTATAGGGTCCAGAAATGATTAAATTGGGGTGTTGGGCCGGTGTTGGGACACATTGTACAAGCTACACTGTAAGTATAACAAACACTAAGCAAGAGTAGTGGGAATTATTAGGAACCCTAAGCCCTAAACCTTCTTACAAAGGCCGATAACATCTCATGAAGGACCTATAACACCACTTCAAGTTTGAAGGAACCCTGAACCCCTGGTTACTGGGAAGTAGTTAGCCGGCGAAGCCAGAAGGACAACAGCTGCTGCAAGTAGCCTCGATCTGCTCGTGTGTAGCTCCAGACAGCTCCTTTGGGTCGGGCCCCAGGCGTTTAGGGTATAAGTTTAGGATTGAAGGTTTAGGGTTTTGTCCTTTCTAAGGTTGTAGTTTCGGGTTTTCGGTCTTCGGGGTCTTGGGCTAGGGTATATCATCAAGCTTGTAGGGTTGTAGGGTCCAGGATTCAAGGTCTCGATCGATACCGTTTAGAAGTGCCAGGCCGTGGTGTTCTGGATTGCCAGTCTGCAACTGAACCCTGCAATGTTGTTCACTTGGGGAGTTTCAGGAAAGCCACGAAAACACCACTTCAAGTCCAAAGAGAATGACATTGGAAGGGTCCATGTACGTGTTCATGGTCAGCAATTAAGCAAGTGCTATCACTAAGGGGCTGAGTACCTAGCCCAAAAAAGGTTAACCTTCTGAGTTATGGTAGGATTATGTAAACCCCAAAAGGTTAAAGGTTACCTACTCAGCTACTAAGATCAAACCCAAACCGCAAGTTGCTTCATAGATTCAGCCTGGGGCTGCTTGGCATTTAACTGAAACCTTTCACCCCCAAACCCTAAACTCCTAAACCCCATACCCCGAAACCCTAAACCCTAAAACCCTATAGAATATTTCAAGGAGCCCTAAGCCCTAACCCCTAAACCCTAAAACCCTATAGAACCCTTAAAGGAGCCCTAACCCCCAAACCCTAAAACCCTATAGAACCCTTATTATTATAGGAGTCCTAAACCCCTAAACCCCTAAACCCTAAACCCCTAAACCCCTAAACTAAGTGAGGGGTCGCATCCGTCGAGCGACAGACCCCGAACGCTTGGTCGAGGGCCTTACAGCCCGAGCACCCATTCGAAAAGAGACTGCCTTTCCACTCCCAAAAGCCTCACCGTCTGTCCTGGACAGGCCAACGGATATTGGCCTTGTTTACGACAACGTCAGTACTCAATAAGGGTCTGGCCGTATCCAGACCTCCCTTAGCATAGCTAAAGTATATCCCCAAACCCTCAACCATTTCCTCTGGATGTGGTTTTCTGGGGTTTAGGATTTAGGATTTTAGGATTTAGGGTTTCAGGGTTTAGGATTTAGGATTTTCGGATTTTAGGATTTAGGGTTTTAGGGTTTTAGGGTTTAGGAGTTAGGATTTTAGGATTTAGGGTTTTAGGTTTCGGAGTTCTGAATCGGAAGATTGAGGGTCGAATTTGGCTTATCATGCCCTTTTTTAAAAATGCCATATTTAATTGCCAAGTGACCATATCGAGGAGTCCTCCTTCTTCTTGTGAATTCTAGGGTTTTAGGATTTAGGATTCTGGGGTTCAGGATTTAGGATTTAGGATTTTAGGATTTAGGGTTTTAGGGTTTAGGATTTAGGATTTTAGGATTTAGGGTTTCAGGGTTTAGGATTTTAGGACTTAGGGTTTTAGGGTTAGGGTTTAGGATTTTAGCATTTAGGGTTGTAGGGTTTAGGATTTAGGATTTTAGGATTTAGGGTTGTAGGGTTTAGGATTTAGGATTTAGGGTTTTAGGTTTCGGAGTTCTGAATCGGAAGATTGAGGGTCGAATTTGGCTTACCAGCCGCCGCCCACGCCAAATACTTGAATTGAGCATTTTGTTCGAAAGGCCTCGGACCTCCAGGAGACCGAAAGGTAAGTAAATCTGAAATCACACCAGAAAAGAAATAATGCAACGGAAAACAAGCTAAGAAACCCTAAACCCTAATAGAGTATAGTTTGGGTGGCCAGGGTGGGTTTACCAGCAACGCGAGCGCGCGGCGCGGGGTGTTTCACACCCTAGCGCGCCCTCGCCTGACACACCCTAAACCCTAAACCCTAAACCCCTAAACCTAAACCCTAAACTCCTAAACCCCTAAACCCTAAAGCCCTCCAACCCTAAAGCCCTAAACCCCTAAAGCCCTCCGTTCTAGCGAAGCCCAAAAGCTCCAAGGCCCCACACGCCGGAGCCCCAGTTTAGGGGTTTAGGGGTTTAGGGTTTAGGGGTTTAGGGGTTTAGGGCTTTAGGGTTTAGGGTTTAGGGTTTAGGATCAGATGTCTCGAGACCCCGAGCCCGAACCCCTTACCTACAGTCTGCATTGTAGTTCCTTTTTCGGGTTACCTTATAGGGTCCTGAATATCATTGGTTTAACCAAAAGAAGGAACTACAATGGAGACTATAGGTAAAGCCTAAACCCTCAAAAGTATGCAACATAATGGCCCCACACCCATGAAAGGCTATGATTCTGCATACTTTCCGGGTCCAGGGCAACCCCTCCAGCAACGAACCTGGAATACTCCATTTCTATGACCACGATGCCGAAATCCATATCAATGAGCTCCCAAGCCCCCAAACTCCTGAACCTCACACCTCTAATTAAACCCTAAACCACTAAGCCCCAATCCATGAAACCCGAAATTCCGATAACACTTGCCCTGGTGGCTCCTTCACTGCAAGCAGTACTGTCGCTTGACCACTGCCCGCAGCACGGTGCAGTGCGGTTCGGCCCTGCTGGTCGGGCGTGAGCCTTGTCGGATCTTATGTCTGCGAGGTTTAGGAGGGTTTAGGGTTTGCTGCAGGGTTCAGAGGGCCGTTTAGGGCTTCAGGTTTAGGGGTTTGGGTATAAGAGCCCGAAACGGATTAGGCTTTGTCTGTGCTTTCCCCCTGCTGCTTTTCTTGAATAGGATGCACCCTGACGCCCGTCACCACTAGGCTTGGCGGGATAAGGTTCTTTTTGGAACATAGGGATCTCAAATAGCTTTAGGTTTTGCCTTATGATGTGTGCTTGAGCGCCTCGTTCCATCACATTTAGGTTGCCCATTTTTGGAGTCCAGGGACATCGACAAATTTGAGGATTCCATAGTCAGGGTATGAACGGTCACTGCCAGGCGGATCCCAAACAACATTACTTGTCAGAATATGGTGTGTGTGTGTGTGTGTGCCTGTGTGTGTGTGTGGGGTCTTTTGCCCCCGCCCCCCCCCCCCCCCCCCCCGCGGTTCCTCAGCTTCTCCAGGTTTATTTTTTTAAACATTTGCACACCGCGTTTTCTGCTACTTTTTTTGTGGTGTGTGCGGCGGCGTGGTGTCATGAGTGGTGCTTGGTGNCTATGGTGTTCCTTCTGTCTAGGCCTCCTAGTTTCCTGGGTTGGTTGCCCTTTTGGTTTCCCTAAGGCGGTGTGCGCTTGCTTGCAGCACCCGTCATGCTCAGGGTTTCCCCAGCCTTAGCAGGTTACTTATATAGAGATTCTGGCCACGGCATTTTCAGGCTAATGTTTGTGTGTGTGTGTGGCGTGTTGCTATAACATGTGCAGTTTGGGGTCGCTGCTATGGTTTGGTCTTCTGAACTACATCAAGAGCTTGCGTATGAAACATGATAGCCCCTCACTTTGACACTCCTTAAAACCTTACACCCCATTAAGGGCTTTTTTAGGATCCCTGAACCCTAATACAGGGGCCGTAAAAATTAGAGGTTTTGGGGGGGACCCTTATACTATAATTATACTAAGGACCCCCGCCCCCCCCCAAAAAAATAGTATAGGTAAGTATGAAGGCCCCTATATGAAGCTCTCTCATTTTCAAGCCCCGGTCGCAGCTCCTCTGTCGTCACGACCTGCCGTTTAACGTGGGAGCTTTCATAGTTTGAATATTATGGTTCCTTCGAAGGTTCATTATGAGAGGTTCTGTACAGCTTACTATAAAGGTTCTATGATACAGGGGCCTGAATAACTAGAATGGGGTTTCGGTGTACATGAAACTAAACACCTGAAGGAAACCTATACGGAGCACTATGTACAATTAGTTCGACTCGTATATGTCAGGTCCAAGCCTTTCAGATTTTTATTCCTTCATATCAGATCAACAAGCCGCCTACACTGTAAGCGATACTCGGTACATTGTACTCGTCGGCCCTCTGTAGTTGAAGGGATGTCATTTGAAATCACAATACTCAGCCCTTCGTCTTTAAGCTCTGCTTTCCTGCCATCAGCGGACATCAGGTTGTTCAGTTTAGACATGTCATTATCCTTTGAGGCTACTGGGTGCAAGGTCACAGGCTTTAGCGGTTTTATTGGGGGGTTTTAAACCTGGGAGCCAAGATCTGGAAGTGGAAGAGGTCCCTCAAGAACATGCGCACTTGCTCCTCCTCTCCTTCTCTGTTCAGTTCAATACTTATGTTCGGATTTCAAACCTCTATATATTCAATTGTTTAGCCGAACCCCGAAACCCTAGACCCAATCCAAATTTTGATTCGCAAAATCTGGGCTGTTGGAGAACATACTTGTTGGGCTGGGATTTCAGGACCAGCACTCAGTTTTGGGGTGGTACTCGGGGCCTTCGTAGTTAGAATCTAGGGTCTTGGGGCATCTGGTACTGTAACTAGATATATAGGCGCGATGAGGGGACATTTAAAAATATTCCAACCTCTACATTCCGGTTCCACGTCTTGAGCCTCCAAACTCAGCAGCTCCTGCAGCAGCGCGGCCATACCCTGGCGCCACTGCGCTGTGCTTGGGGTTTAAAAGGTTTACGGCTTACGGCTTCAAGGGCTGAGGATGTTCAGGTTGAAGATCTTTGAATAGATGTAAAGGGCTCCAGCTCCAAAAGTGAAGAAATAGTTTCGTAGGGATGGACAGAGATCGTTTGCGATGCTGGGAACGACCAGGCGAGTGCAGCAGTCTGTTCTGTGGTTGCGCTTGGCTGCCTACTTTACTCACCCTAAATCCTAAACCCTGAAACCATAAAGCCCTAAACAAGCCAGCCTCAATTGCAGCCGATGAGACTTCAACAGCTGTGACTAGCGGGCTTGGATGACACCGAGACTCTCAGACTTCACCGCAGACGAAAGTCTTGCTTGCGGTGCTGCACGTAAAAGCCCGACGGTGCCGGGAAAGGTATTCTTATCAGTTCATGGAGAAAGGGTTTTGGGCTACAGGCTGGATTTGCGCGTTGGCCTCAGTTAGTAAGTCTGAATGCATGGAACGGGGATTCGACGGTGTGCTACTTCTTGCCACCTAAACTTTGGACCTAAACCATACATCCAACGCTGGAACTCGCTTTAATGTGGGATGCCATGCAAGACGAGTCCACAATCACTCCGATCTCCCGAGCCACTTTCGAAACTTTGCACCCCAAACACTCCGGTCCGAAACTGTAAATCCTCTAAACTTTATACCCGAAACCCTAAAGCTGTCCTAAACTTCTACGCTCTTCATGGACTCTGAGACCGAAATTGTTCCTGAGCCTATTCATGAACCCACAAAGAAGCCCAGCCGGAATCCAGAATCCCCCCTAAACCCTAAACCCTAAACCCCCCCCCCCCGTGTGCGGCTTAAACCGGGTTTATTTGGAAGCTGGCACTCGGGTTTTTTGCTACCTAATTAAAAATAAAGAGAGACAGCTTCCAAATAAACCCTATGTGGGTTTCTGG